>LN891020.1:289135-314678 GCA_900010015.1 Tuber aestivum | reverse complement strand
ACTCCCAGGATATGGAGCAGTCTTGAGGGGGCCTTAGAGGGACAGGAGAGGACAGCATGTTGCATAGTCTCTGGCTCAAGGCTGTAGGCAGAGGAAGTGGTGGGTTTGTCTAGCTCATTCCAAGGGGTATGTGCTGCTAGATAGCTCTTTCCAGCTCTCATCTGATGTATTCTTCTGGCCAGAAAGTGGTCCAGCCCCAGGAAGGAGTACAGAGCCTCTGGCAGTAGATAGGGATAGGTATAGGGGGGGGGGGGGGGGCTTCCAGTGCCCAGTCCTGAGAAAGGCAAGACCAGGTGGCAGCTTTCAGAAGAGAGTACTTCTGTGAGGAGGAGAGATTGTTGACCGCCCCAGTGTAACGGACAGGGTCTGCGGGTCGGGTAGCCCAAAGCACACCACAATCTGGACAGGCAGGAGTCTGGAGACGAGGTCTAGTCGTGGGGGTACAACCGAAGCGAGTTGTATGAGGCTCGGGGTTCAGGGGTCCAGGGTTAGGGTTCAGAGGTTCAAGAGGATGCCAGATAGTCGAGGGTGTAATTCCTAGGTAGAGGTACCCAAATTATATCTAACTTTATTTATACTCGCCGCGCCAAAACATGGCTTATGGTCGAGCGATCATACTATCATATACCTACCATAAGGGCAGGCAGGCATCCGGCAGACGAGAAGCGGACCGGAACTGTCCTCGAAAGAAACAGCCTGGGGCCGGGGTCCCCACAATACACCGGCGCGCTCCACCAAATAACAACTACCATACAAAGTGCAAAAGCCTCCAAGTCCCAACCATCAAACACCCCCGTGAACAAGCAAACACAAGAGCTAAGCACAAGACCCATCATCGACCCCCGCCTCCCTGGCCCCAACCGACAAATCAACCACCAACCCAATGGGAACAGAGCGACCAAAGTCCTTGGTCCCACCAAGCGAGCAGAAGGTAGGTGATAAGCGACCCTGCCCACAAAACGGTGAGGCCCCGTCAGGCTGTGTAGGAGGTTGCGGAACAAGAGGGGGTGAAGAACCTATGATGGAAGTGATGAAAGGAAACTTGGACCCGAGTTGTGCCAAAGAAAGGTATTGTGGTGGATAAGAGAATTCCCTGGAATGTAAGAAAGGGTGTCCAAATTCAATCTAATTTTATTTATACTAGTCGCGCCTAATCTGGCTTATGATCTAGTCCCCCTCTGGCCAGGAGTAAGCGCGAGCCGAATATCAACTAATTACAAGATACCGATCCTCCAACCCCGTACCGTTAACCACCCTGGTGAGCGAGCACAAACACCAAAGCTAAAGTACAGGTTCATCAACAGTACGGCACCCACCCGTCCCACCTAGCCAGGCCACGGGAATCCCAGCACAAATAAAAAATCACTACCACCGGCAGCACAGCTCCGGTCTCGCTCCAAAATTCCTCATAACAACATAACAAAAAAAATCCCCCCCACTCCAACCCCACACAGCGGCCAAGAAGGCGTTCCAGTACTGTTAGACCTACAGGGGCGGTATTCGGCCAGGTCAGCTCCATCCGACACAAAATGCCATTAGCCGCCTCATCACTAAACCTTAGCCAGTTTCCCCAAAGCCAGGCCAAGGCAGGCATGGCACCAATCCCCTTGCACCATATTAGCCAACCCGGGGACTCCTAGGGCCGGCCACAACCGTCACCACAATTAAGAAATTCGGGCACCCCACAACCCGGGGCCCCAACCAAACACAAAGTAAAAATAAAAGGGGCGATGACAGACCGTGAAGGCCAGCGGGGCCTATCTCCCACCCGTGGTGTCATACCCCCAACCAGCCACCCACATCCTAACCCAGCCGCCAAACATACGAAACAACGCGAAACCAAAAGAAACCCAACCCAGCGACAATGTCACAAACTGTGACTAAGCTAGGCAGATTTCACATAGCTCGGATTTCCGAGTTATAGGTATGTTGGAATTTCACATGACGCACACCAGTGCGCCATAGGTTATTACGTTTACCTGTTCGTGACTCACAGTTGTGAGTCACACGATGTTATGATTTTCGCACATGACTCATACTTATGGATCATGGGTTTCACTGAGGTGATGCGAGTTGCGCACCTGACTTGGTTATTATGTTTTGATTGGTTTAGGCATGTTGCGCAGCGACTCGTAGGAGTCGTCTGATGGATTTCACATGACTCATGGTTATGAGTCAGAAGGTTCGCGTGACGCGAGTTGTGAGTCACGCCAGGTGAAGAGCGACTATATAAAAGGGTCACTAGGACCCCGAGTATGAGCTCTTCACACGTTCTTCTTGTTTATTTCCTACCTTTAAGTTATTATCAATAAAACATACCTGTATGCTCTTTAAGATTTATCTTAAGAAACCCGAGAAGTGTCTTTCCTCTCACAAGAAAAGATTAAAGTGCTAGGCGAGGACTAAGGAGAAGAATAAGGAGATAGGTGTCAGTACAATAGTTGTCAAAGGACTAGACTATCGGGTTCGCGTAGGCATAGGCCTAAGAGCTATCACTTTACCGAGACGTATCGTTAGCTGTTGCTAGGTCCTACTCGGTAGGATTCTTAACATTAGAACGTGTCTACAACGCGACACTTAACAATCACACCACGGATCCTTTCAACAGAGATGACGAGGGAGACATAGACGTCCAAGACGACAGTCTAGGACTAGGAGGATTGGAAGAAGTGCTTAGCGAAGCAAGCCGACACTGAGCAAGATCAACAAGTCCCGTCACCCCAGAACCAATCACTCCACCTTTGCCAGAAGAAACTCCACACACACCAAGACCTGAAAGAATGTCAGGACCAGCACCACCACCTGGACCGCCCCCAGTGGGACCAGCCCTGTTCACTCGAGAAGAAGTACATCAGATGATACGAGAGGAATTCAGAAACAAAGAACAGAAGCCAAAAGTCGAAACGCCACCAAGATACGATGGGGAAAGAAGCAAAATACGCGGATTCATGGTCCAACTCCTCACATCCTTTAATGCAGTAGGATGGAACCAAGAACACGATGACGACAAGATAGGTTACACCTTAACGCTACTTGAAGGAGCGGCCCTACAGTGCGTTACTCCTATAGTGCTCAGTCAGATACCCGTACCATGGACAACCTGGGATAGCTTCAAAATCATATTTGAAGCCTAGTTCATGAATATAGAACTGAGCCAATTAGCGCAGAACAAATTGGAAGACATCAGAAAAGGGACAAAAAACGTTACCGATTATTGGTACGAATTCAGACTCCTCCAATCCGATGCCAAATGCGACGAAGCAACAGCAATGAGGTGGTTCATGAAAGGTCTGAAGAGGACCTACCAAGAAGCCTGGAGATACAGCGAAGAAAAATTCAAGACAACGGAAGCCATGGCCAGTTGGGCCATACGAAAAGAAATTCAATTCGGACAACTAGACTGGATACAAAAGAACCAGCCAGCCTCAACCCAGTCTAACCAAACATACCAGAAAAACTAAAAGACTCCCAGGAACTAGAATGGGACCTATAGGACCACCACGCAAGGAGGAGATGCAATGGACTTGGACGCAACAAGGAAAATACCCTTGCTCAACCTCGGAATAGACGAATACCTTCGGAGACGAAACAACAACATGTGCCTAAGATGTGGAATAGCAGGACACATGATAAAAGATTGCAGGCGGCCGGCCAACCCAAATCAAGGAAGGAGTCAACAGAATACCAGGCCAAACACCAGATTCGAACCCCGCAGCAATATTAGGGAAATCGATATTGAAGAGGAATACGAAACAGTGGCAAAAGACGAAGGTCCCCAGCAATAGATGGTATGCGGCATCCTCCGAAAGACCAACCCATCTCGACGGCCAACTACTACACTCTTTTAAGTCAGAAAAACAATAACGACAATGATCATATCATGATCGAAAACACAAGATACAACGACAAAAAACAAGCAATCAGGATACATGCGATGCGCGACTCAGGAGCAACAGAAGACTTTATAGACGAAGAAGTCTGCAAGAAATACCAGTTAAGGACCAAGAAAACGAAGAAAGAAAGGCAGATTTACCTCGCAGACGGAAAACCCAGCGATATGGGGCCAATCACCCATACGACGCAAGTACCTATGACCATTGGAAATCATAGGAAAGTGGCAAGCTTCCAAGTGGCAAATCTGCAACACCATGAGATAATCCTGGGGATGCCATGGTTACGACAACACAAGCCTACCATCAGTTAGGAAGAAGGAAAGGTTGCCTTTACTAGCGAACGATGTACGACATGGTGTCTCAACAGCACGCTGGTAATATACGCAACACCAGAAGAAGAAGCAATCCAAGAGAACCTAGACGCGAGGTTCAATCAAGTTCAACCAAGGAAGAATCCAAGGATCCAAGTCAAGAAGCTAAGCCAAGAAGCAAAGATACCCACAAGAGGATCTGAGAGGGCAGCAGGACATGACCTGTATGCCAATGAAGAAGTTAAGATACCAGCCAATGGGTAGGTAATTATTCCGACGGGCATATCTATTGAGTTACCTCAAGGAACCTATGGGCGTATAGCACCACGTCGCGGTCTAGCAGTCAAACACAGACTCACTACCAATGCTGGAGTAATGGACGCCCACTATACAGGTGAATTGAAGGTAGTTATGGTCAACCAGGACAACAAAGACTATATGGTGAAAAGAGGCGCTAAGATCGCACAACTGATTATCGAAAACATCAATGAGGAGGAACTCCAAGAAGTGGAGAACCTGACCAAAACAACCAGAGGAACCAAAGGATTCTGCAGCACAGACCAGACACAAGAAAAAGCACCAAGGATCCAAATCAACAGGATATCGGCGCAAGCATTTGGGAAATTCTATCGCAAGGGAGAAACGGCAGGAATTCTCAAATGGGATTATCAAAATCCATGAACAAGCCTAGCAAAGATCAATATCAGTACAGAGCTAGCTATAAGAAGTCGACCGCAGACCAAGGACAAAACGCTAGACCAATTGGTACCCAAGGAATACCATGAACATCTAGACTTGTTCCAAGAAAAGGAATCAACCAAGTTACCTCCCCACAGGCCAGATGTCGATTTGGAAATCAATTTCGAAGAAGCAAGCAAAGGACTACCTCAGAAGAGAATATACCCGCTAGGAGAAACAGAACTTGAAGAACTAAGAAAATACATTCAACAGAACCTGGAAAGAGGATGGATTCAGCCATCCTACGCCAAAGGAGGATCACCCATCCTGTTTATCAAAAAGAAAGATGGAAAACTAAGGTTGTGCATTGTTTACCGAGCATTCAATCACATAACAAAAAAGGATAGATAACCCCTACCTCTAATAGGAGAAGCATTAGATCGACTGGCGTCAGTCAAATACTTCACCAAACTGGACATTCGGGATGCCTATCACAATGTCAGAATCAAGAAAGAAGATGAATGGAAAACAACATTCGGGACGAAATATGGGACCTACCAATACTTAGTTATCAAATTCGGACTAACTAATACACCCGCCTCGTTCCAACGATGGATCAACAAAGTACTCCACAAGTACCTGGATATATGTTGTATCGTCTACTTGGACGATGTACTAATATACTCCAAAGATATGGATCAATACCGAAAACACGTCATCAACATAATGGCCGACATCAAAGAATCAGGAATCAGGTGCAAACCTAGCAAATGCAAATTTCACAAAAAGGAAACCGAATACCTAGGATTCATCATTAATGGCGAAGGGGTCCAGATGGACCCAGTTAAAACCAAAGCCATATAGGAAGGGGAATACCCCAAGAACAAAACAGATATCCACTGCTTCATGGGATTTTGCAACTTCTATCGAAGGTTCATAGAAGGTTTTAGCCAAACAGCTAAACCATTATACCACCTGATAAAAAAGGATGTCAAATGGGGATGGGGCTCTGAGGAAAGAGAAGCATTCGACGAACTAAGGACCAAGATTACCAAAGAACCAATACTGGTACATTTCGACTCCACAAAGGAAACAATGATTGAAACAGACGCTTCGAAATACGTATGCTCAGGCATACTCTCTCATAAATGCGAAGACGGCAAATGGAGACCAGTGGCTTTCCGATCCAAAACAATGACCCCAGCGGAATGCAACTATGACGTCCACGACAAAGAACTATTAGCTATAGTTCAAGCACTAAAGGAATGGAGAAGATACACGCAAAACAATCAGGCACCAGTCAAAATACTCACGGACCACAAAAACTTGGTACCCTTCATGACCACGAAGGAACTAAACGGACGACAAATAGGGTGGATGGAGAAACTCAGCACCGACAACTTCAAGATTGAATATCGCCCCGGAAAAGAAGGAGGAAAGCCAGACGCCTTGACAAGAAGATCAGCTGACAAACCAAAAGATCCGGAAGATGAGAGAATCAAACAGCAACAACCAATACTGTTACCAAAAGAAAAATATTTTCAACCAGAGAATGAAGACAGCGGATATGAATCCTTGAACGAAATCAACACACGAACAACATTGGAAGAAGATATCAGGAGAGAAAGTTCACAAGATGCGGAAATACAGGCCATTAAGGAAAAACTAGCACAAGGAGTCAAGGAAACCAAGGGGGTAGCCTTAGGATTGTGCCGATGGGAAGATGATTACCTGTGGTACGAAGGAAAAATCTGGATACCAAACAAGGAAGAATTACGCACAGAAATCATACGACACCATCATGATCCTCCATATGCCGGGCATGGAGGAACCGCCAAAACTAGCGAATTGATCAATCAAAGATATTACTGGCCCAAGATAAGAGAAGACATCAAACAATATGTCAGGAATTGCAACATGTGCCAAAGAACCAAAGTGGTACGACACACACCTTACGGGTTACTCAAATCCAACGAGGCACCAGAAAAACCATCGAAGTCTATATCCTTGGATTTCATAACCGAATTACCCAGGTCAAACGATTATGACGCCATACTAGTGGTGGTAGATCGCCTGACCAAAATGACTCACTTCATACCATGCAAACCAACTTGAAATATGACGGCACGGCAGTTTGCAACCGTATTTCTAAAAGAAATATACCGCTTACACGGGTTACCCAAAGAGATCATTAGTGACAGGGGATCACTATTCACGTCTGAAGTATGGAAGGAAACAACGGAAAAATTAGGAATCGAGCGACGAATGAGCACAGCCTTCCACCCCCAGACGGATGGGCAGATGGAAAGAATTAATGGCATACTGGAACAATACCTCTGCGCATACGTCAACTACCAACCAGATGATTGGTACGACTGGTTACCACTAGCCGAGTTCGCCTACAACGACGGAAAACAAGAAACCATCAAAACAACTCCTTTCT
This sequence comes from Tuber aestivum, assembly GCA_900010015.1. NCBI lineage: Eukaryota > Fungi > Ascomycota > Pezizomycetes > Pezizales > Tuberaceae > Tuber > Tuber aestivum. The sequence goes on along the minus strand of LN891020.1, from coordinate 307,353 downwards.
ACACAAATTACGGCACACACAGTGAATACGAAAGCATAGGTCATATGCTCCAAGAAAAGATAATGGATAAAAAGGATATGAGTCAACTACACGACAGATTACGCAACGAAATGGTCACAGCGCAATTACGACAAAAGGAAGATTACGATGGCCACAGAAAACCCGATCCAAACATAAAATCAGTAGATATGGTTTGGTTACTACCACACAACATCCGAACCACGCGACCAACAAAGAACCTGGATTACAAGAAAATAGGACCATTCAGGATATTGGCAAAAATAGGAAACCATGCTTATAAGCTGGACCTTCCACCGTCAATGAAAATAAACAACACCTTCCATATCAGCCTCCTCGAACCCTATCAAGACAATCCTCTACCATATCAAGAGAAACCCCCACCACCGCCTATCGAAATAGACGGTGAATCAGAATACGAACTCGAAGAAATAATTGACTCTCGATTACACTACGGTCGCTTGCAGTACAGAGCGAAGTGGACGGGATACTTGCCCGAACACAACAAGACCTGGTACCCAGACAGAAACTTCGAACACGCACAAAATGCAGTGCAACAATTCCACTGAAAATACCCCCACAAGCCAACAACCGAAAGTCGAAGACATACCCGATTCAGGGCATGTAACGCTGACACTATACTGCACAGATTCTTACCAGTGGGAATATCCCAAGGGAAGAGGTGCGATGACAATGCCGTCAACCCTACAACCTTTGCCAGGAGGCGAGGCGTTCAAACACATCACACCAACGAGTGCGGAATACCGGACCCCCACCCCGCAGCCAGCTCCAATCAAGAGGGAGCTGAGCAATGAAGACTGGACCAACCTGGTAGACCTCAACCTGAGGAAGACCACAACACCCTAAAGGGAACACGCGAACCTGTCATGGACAGGTTGCTACAACGACGAATGCCAAGGGCACAGAAGCGAGAAAGAAGGCGCGGAATACTGGCCTCGGGAAATGAACCGATGGCCACCCAAGACTTCTCCCCTGGGATCACCAATGAGATCCCCGATGCCCACGAGATCCCCCACACCAGAGCAAGCGGCTCTGATCCAATACATCAAACGAATTCCGAGGACGGAATCGAGGAGGAGGGGGGTGAAAAAATAAAACCGATGGGTGAAACCCAGGAAATCGAAGTAGGTTTCCTGGGAAGAAGAGTTGGAAGAAGAGACGGAACACGACACCTTGGAAGAGGTCAAAATGAAGTGATTAGCCGAGAAAACCGAAACCCGCAGGTTGCTGGAATATCAGGCGGAAAAGATAGAGGAGCTCAAGAAGGAGCTGGAGAGGACGAGGTGGAGCAACGACAATTTGACGAAGGAGTTGCAAGGAGAAAGGAACATGAGGAAGGTTCTCCAGAATGACTGGAGAAGAGAAGAGAAGGAAGCAAGAAGAACTCTGGCCAGGGTGGTCAAGGTGAACACGGGAGTGAATAGGTACTATCCGCTACCCGAAGGAAGAAGATGGGGAATAGAAGACTGAAGCCCGATGGGACTCGGGCTGAGGGAGAGGGGAGCTAATATCACAAACTGTGACTAAGCTAGCCAGATTTCACATAGCTCGGATTTCCGAGTTATAGGTATGTTGGGATTTCACATGACGCACACTAGGGCGCCATAGGTTATTATGTTTACCTGTTCGTGACTCACAGTTGTGAGTCACACGATGTTATGATTTTCGCACATAACTCATACTTATGGATCATGGGTTTCACTCAGGTGACACGAGTTGCACACCTGACTTGGTTATTATGTTTTGATTGGTTTAGGCATGTTGCGCAGCGACTCATAGGAGTCGTCTGATGGATTTCACATGACTCATGGTTATGAGTCACAAGGTTCGCGTGATGCGAGTTGTGAGTCACGCCAGGTGAAGAGCGACTATATAAAAGGGTCACTAGGACCCCAAGTATGAGCTCTTCACACGTTCTTCTTGTTTATTTCCTACCTTTAAGTTATCATCAATAAAACCTACCATTACGCGCTTTAAGATTTATCTTAAGAAATCAGAGAAGTGTGTTTCCTCTCACAAGAAAAGATTAAAGTCCTAGGCGAGGACTAAGGAGAAGAATAAGGAGATAGGGGGAGTACGATAGTAGTCAAAGGACTAGACTATCGGGTTCGCGTAGGCATAGGCCTAAGAGCTATCACCTTACAGAGACGTATCCTTACCTGTCGCTAGGTCCTACTCGGTAGGATTCTTAACAGACACCCCCAACTCCCTTGCCCTCCCCAAGACAGGACTCCCACTCTTTCCCACCGTCAAGGACCCGGACTCAAATAACAAGAGCAAAAGCATCACCACCCCCTAACACAATCAACAACCATCCAGACTTCAGCCAAGGCGCTGGGGGGTAACGGTAACCACACAATTCCCGGAAAGGTGGCACCATGTCCCCAGTGTTATTTCTCCCGCCTAGCCCAACATGGCTCCGAGCGCATTGCCATCATCCAGCCTTCCGCGCTGCCTAATGCATCAGGTGTGGATTTGGTCCGCCAGACTGGGCGCCCTCAGGCGCCGCACCGCAACATCGATCCAGCCATCAGGCCGCATAAGCCCGAAGCCCAACCCAGACCTCAGGGTGACTATATATATCCGGTGCCATGAGGGCCGGCCCTTATCTGCCAGCACCACCACAGCCCAACTGCAGCCCCACATATAAGCCACAGCCCCACAGAGCCCACCGCCAGAACAACTGGCGAAGGCCACAAACAACAGACCAAGTACTGGGGAAACATGGGGTGCAGGAACATAGATGGGTGTCAAGCTCCCAAGCCAGGAGGACAGCCCCAGGGACACCCGGTAGAACGTAACCAGGCGGGACCCAAACCAAGCCGCCCGAAGGCCAAGGTAGGATCACTTCGAGAGACCGAGGCCGCATATAACACAGCAGCCAATAGCCCACTCATCCACCCACCCAGGCAGCATAAACCCAGGAAAGCAGGCATGGAATATCCAGGCCCAAGGAAACAGGCCCAGCACAGAACAATCATGACGACAAGCCTCAGAACAGTCGCGACTGTAGTGAGTAAGCACCACCAGGCTAAGTGAGCCAAGGAATACCACACTTGCAATGGGTGTGATCGCCAAGACCGCCAACACCCAACATAGCCATTGCCAAGGCCCCCACGCGACGGAGCCCAGCAGCCAATCGCCCACCACCACCACACGCCCAGCCGTAGAAGCCAAGAGAGGGGGCTAATCATTCAGGGTCAGAGGCATCCCCACCCATGTTGGGCAAGAAAGTAGACCCCACAACCACCTGTAGCAGCCACACGAACGGAAAACATGCTGGGAACGGGAGGAAACAACATCGTAGGATTCCGACCGAGGTATGTAGCCGACACCCAGGTATTCCCCACACCGGCAGGGGACCCGACCGCAAAAGTGTGATGCGATCGGTATGACGAGTTAAAGGTACAGAGCAGTCGTCAATTGACTCTGTAGGCGTTAGTGTCGCTAGAAACAACGCGTGAGACAACCAAAGGGTGGGCCTTAGAACTCCAACACAAAGTATGGAGGGGCCCGATCCTCTTAGCAACAGGGTGATCCCCCCACAAGAACCACTCCCAACCAACTCAACGAACGCGAAATCCTGCGGGGTAACGAGTACAGGAAAGCCGAAACATTTTACCAAGAGAGGACCCGTCAAGCAGAAAAGAAGGTTCCTAAGCCCATACAGCCTCAGGATAGAGATGAGCAAAGAGAAGGTGAAACAGGTAACACAAATGAATGAACACCAAACAACAACTCCACCAATATCAACCTCAACGAGCAGGACTACTAGGCGAACCCAGAAGACTCCTGCACAAGTATCCGGAGAAAGGCTTCATCATCGCCGAAGGGACCATAAGAAAGGGTTTCCAAATTCAATCTAATTTTATTTATACTAGTCGCGCCAAATCTGGCTTATGATCTAGTCCCCCTCCGGCCAGGAGTAAGCGTGAGCTGGATATCAACTAAATACAAGATACCGATCCTCCGACCCCGTACCGTTAACCACCCCGGTGAGCAAGCACAAATACCAAAGCTAAAGTACAAGATTATCAACAGTCTGGCACCCACCCGCCCCACCTAGCCAGGCCACGGGAATCCCTGCATAAACAAAAAAAAATGACTACCGCCGGCAGCACAGCCCCGGCCTCGTACCAAAATTCCTCATAACAACATAACAAAGGAAATCCCTCCCACCACAACCCCACCCAGCGGCCAAGAAGGGGTTCCAGCACTGTTAGACCTACAGGGGCGGTATTCGGCCAGGTCAGCTCCATCTGACACAAAATGCCATCAGCAGCCTCATCCCCAAACCTTGGCCAGTTTCCCCAAAGCCAGGTGGAGGTAGGCATGGCAGCCATCCCCTTGCACCGTATTAGCCAACCCGGGGACTCCTAGGGCCGGCCACAACCATCACCACAATTAACAAACTCGGGCACCCCACAACCCGGAGCCCCAATCAAACACAAAGTAAATATAAAAGGGGTGATGACAGACTGTGAAGGCCAGCGGGGCCTATCTCCCACCCATGGTATCCTACCTCCAACCAGCCACCCACATCCCAACCCAACAGCCAAACTAACGAAACAACACGAAACCAAGAGAAACCCAACCCAGCGACACCCCCAACTCCCTTGCCCTCCCCAAGACAGGACTCCCACTCTTTCCTACCGTCAAGGACCCAGACTCATGTAACGAGAGCAAAACCATCACCACCCCCCAACACCACCGAATTCCATCCATTCACCATCCAGGCCCCGGGGGGTTATGGTGTACCTCACACTGACCAATCAGTCGAGGGCCGGCTCCCAGTGTTATTTCTCCCGCCTAGCCCAACATGGCTCCGAGCGCAATGCCTCAGGAACAACTTCAAGTCATCGAATGCATCAGGTGCAGATCAGGTCCGCCAGAACAGGTGCCCCCACGCGCCGCACCGCAACATCGATCCAGCCACCAGGCCGCATCAGGCCGAAGCCCAACCCAGACCTCAGGGCGACTATATACATCCTACACCATGACGGCCGGCCATTGTCTGCCAGCACCGCCACAGCCCAACCGCAGCCCCACATAGAAGCCACGGCCCCACAGAGCCCACTGCCCGAACGACTAGCGAAGGCCAAAACAAACAGCCATTTCACCGAGGAATCTTGGGGTGCAGGAATGCAGATGGGCGTCAAGCTCCCAAGTCAGGAGGACAGCCCCACGGACACCCGGCAGAACAAAACCAGGTGGGACCCGAACCAAGTCGCCCGAAGGCCAAGGCAGGGCCACTCTAAGAGACCGAGGCCGCATACATCACAGCAGCCAATAGCCCACTTATCCACCCACCCAGGCAGTGTAAACCCAGGAAAGCAGGTATGGAGTATCCAGGCCAAAGGAAACAGGCCCGGCACAGAACAACCATGACGACAAGCCTCAGAACAGCCGCGACCATAGAGAGTAAGACCCGCCAGGCTAAGCCAGCCGAGGAATACCACACTTGGAATGGGTGTGATTGCCAAGACCGCCAACACCTAACATAGCTATTGCTAAGGCCCCCACACGAGGGAGCCCAGCAGCCAATCGCCCACCACGACCACATGCCCAGCCGTAGAAGCCAAGAGCGGGGGCTAATCGTTCAGGGTCAAAGGCATTCCCACCCACACTGGGCAAGAAAGTAGATCCCACAACCACCGGCAACAGCCACACGAACGGAAAACATCGTGGGAATGCGAGGAAACAACATCGTAGAATTCCAATCGAGGTATGTAGCCGACAGCCAGGTATTCCCCACACAGGCACGGGACCCGACCGTAAAAGTATGATGCGATCGGTATGATGAGTCAAAGGTACAGAGTGGTCATCAATCGACTCTGTAGGCGTTAGTGTCACTGGAAACAATGCGTGAAACAACCAAAGGGTGGGCCTTAGAACTCCAACACGAAGAATGGAGGCGCCCGGTCCTCTCAGCACCAGGGTGATCTACCCACAACAACCACTCCCAACCAACTCAACAACCGCGAAATCCTGCGCGGTAATGAGTACAGGAAAGCCGAAACATTTTACTGAAGAGAAGACCCGTCAAGCAGAAAAGAAGGTTCCCAAGCCCATACAGCCTCACGATAGAGACAAGCAAAGGGAAGGCGAGACAGGTACCACAAACGAATGAACACCAAATAACAACTCCACCAACATCAACTTCACCGAGCATGACTACTAGGCGAACCCAGATGACTCCCCCACAAGTATCAGAAGAAAGGCTTCATCGTCGCCGAAGGGAACGAAAGTAAAGGTGTTCAAATTCAATCTAAGTTTATTTATACTCGTCGCGCCAAAACATGGCTTATGATCGAGCGCCCCCCCGACAGGAGCTTAACGCCGGTCAGGATCCACCGCTGGGACTGGAGCCCTGCTACCCCCGCAAAATACAGGCAACTAAATACAAGATACCGATCCTCCAGCCCCATACCGTTAACCACTCTAGTGAGCGAGCGCCGACACCAAAGCTAAAGTACAAGTCCATCAACAGTCTAGCACCCATCCGCTCCACCTATCCAGGCTGCGGAAATCCCAGCACAATCAATAAATCACTACCACCGGCAGCATTGCTCTGATCTCCTGCCTCGTATCCTCATAAAATTCATAACAAAATAAATCCACCATCATTAACCCCACCCGGCACCCAAGAAAACGTTCCAGCACAGTCCCTTGGTAGGGCCATAACAAAGGGGCGGTACAACGCCAGTCTCCCCTAAGCAATCAGTCGAGGCAGGCATAAAAGCCTACCCCTCGCACCGTAACAGCCAACCCGAGACACCCCTAAGGCAATATCCTTATAGGTATCCCAACCTATGTCGAGCCAACCATGTCCACCTCTTCATCATATTCCTCCGAAGCCTCAGATTCTTGGGTATCTGGACAGGGGCGAGAAGGGCAGACAGGCGAGTGGGATTCGTGCGGGCCATCACAGTTCACACACCTGAGTGTGGTATAGCTGCAGGGACGGCCACGAAGGCGGCAGGTAGCGGTGGGGCCGGAGTGATCCCCAGTGGAGTGAGGGAGGAGGCACCAGCGGCAGGAAGCAGGTAAGGTGCATTTGATGCTGTGGTGGGCAAACTTGTGGCAGTTGGCACCCTGGGTATACTTGTTGAAGCGTAAACGGCGTTCGGCACGGTAGGTGTTGGAAAAGGCAGAACGGCGTTTGCCGATAAAGGCAGGAGCCTTAGGTCCAGTGATACAAATAACAACAGTCGAGGCGAATTTGCCAATGCATGCTATATCAGAGGCAAGCCACCTAGGTTGTTCGGTAAGAGACAAGCCTGAGTTACAGGTGGTGAGTTCTTGGGCAAGTGATGCCAGAGGAGTAGAAGTAGCGATGCCATGAATCAGAAGCTGGGTGGCGGGAGTATTGAGATGGACGGTAGAGGCCCCAGGAATGAGGTGCAAGAAGCTGACAACTTTGCTGTTAACTGTGGTCGCTCTAACGGTATCCATGGTAGCAAGAGTAACATGTCCATCCCGGAGGGAGACAGACTGGATGAGAGTGAAGGCCAGGGCCTGGTTGATGCTGTCGCGTAGCTGTACAGCAGTAGATATAAAGGGAGCAGCATTTCTTTTGATCATGAGCCGACGCTTGCGCATGGTAAGGCCCTTGTTCTTGTCGGTAGGGGGCTTAACCGAGGGAGAGGGGGGTTTGGCTGGCTTGGGGCCAGGCTTTGTGGGTTTCTGAAAAGGCTTCCTTGCCCTCCTAGTGAGGGTAGTCCAAGAAGGGGGAGCTGCAGGGCCAGGAGGTTGGGCATGAGGAAGAATGGGAGGTACAGGAGAAACAGAGGGTTGCTCTGTGGTGTCTGTAGTGGGAGGTGCCGGCAGGGCAGTAGTATGAGCAGGCTGAGATAAAGTGGAGGCGCGAAGGTCGTCCAACTCCTCGGTGAGGGCAGTGATGTGCTCGGTTAGCCCATCGGTTTCCTTCCTGTAGTCTTGGTGCATTATTTGCATCATATGGATCACAATGGGAAAGGCTTTTGCAAAACTCAATGGCGCTTCAGTCTTCTCTGCCTCTGCCAACTGCTCAAACATTTGCATGAAGGCGCCGTTAGGAGCCTCGAAGTCCTTGTCTGAGTATCGTATAGTTGAGGTGGTACCGCTTGATGGGCGTTTAAGTGAGGGAGGGCCCTGAGCCCGAAAAATAGGTGATAAGCGACCTTGCCCACAAAACTGTGATGCCCCGTCAGGCTGTATAGGAGGTTGCGGAAGGAGAGGGGGTGAAGACCCGATGATGGAAGTGATCAAAGGAAACTTTGACCCCGGTGGGGCCAAAGAAAGGTATCGTGGTAGATAAGATGATTCCCTGGAACGTAAGAAAGGGTGTCCGAATTCAATGTAATTTTATTTATACTAGCCGCACCAAAACATGGCTTATGATCGAGCGATCATCCTATCATACACCTACCATAAGAGCAGGCGGGCCTCCGACAGACTACAAGGGGACGGGAACTGCGCTGGAAAGCAACGGCCTGGGGCCGGGGTCCCCACGATACACCGGCGCACGTAACAACTATAAACAAGACCAAAGACCTCCAAACCCAAACCAATAACACCTCCGCGAGCGAGAAAACACGAAAGCTAGGTACAAGTCCATCAACAGCCCGGACCACCCGCGCCCCAACCGATAAACCGACCACCAACCCAACAGGAACAGAGCGACCGAAGTCCTTGGTCCCACCAGGCGAGCAGAAGGTAGTTACGGCCCGCGACCACCACAAAAAACAAAATCAAATCAAAAATATCAAATCCGGTCTAAATACCGTCTCCTAAAACCCCATCCCCCACAGTAGAACAAACCCACACCAAGCCTTCACTGACCCCGCCCCCTCTGCGCCCACCGTCGACCCCGACGCCTCTTACCACCAGAGTTGTCACTAGGACACGCCGGCATCAGTCCCTCGCCCTCCTGCACTACCACCTCCTCCACCAGTGCCCGCTTCCTAGCCTGTTGCCCTGGTACCCTTAAAGCAAGGAAGTCTGCCATAGAGACCGGAGTCTCAACAACATTCCCCCTACACTCGGGAGGGGAGCTCAACGCCCGCCGTGCTACAGGGGGCACCGACAAGGCCCGATGCTCCACCAACATAAGCTGGGAGGGAGATGTAGACCATAAACGGTCTCTATCAATGCAGTGACGATCGAATCCGCCGACGCACCTGAGCCCTCAGGGGACTCCTCGAAGGGGGGATCATCCCACATGGATGGTGGAGGGGAAGAACCAACGAACAAATCAATGAACCCAGGCACACCAGGCACCCCGGACGCCACACTGGCAGGGCCAGCCACCACCCCGGGCTCAGCCACGAATGGCTCAGGTGCCTGTATCCCGGAAGGGAAGGACGCCACCATGGGCAGCCGCACCGTAGCCACCTCCTCACCCTCAGCCACAACCCCGCAGGGAGGTGGCAAGTCCTCATCGATCCCGCCGAACGCAGGGGAGAGCGGACGCCCGGCTGCCGCCAGGGCTGCACACTCCAGCTCCGAGCGATGGAGACGGCGCGAGAGAACAGATACGTGAGGGCGAAGGCGAGAAACCTTCTTCCAAAGAAGAGAAGCCTCATCCACCAACGCCGACAGGGAAGACAAGGCCGCAGCGACCTTGCCTGCCAAAAGGGAAGAACCTCGCTTAGACATCGCAGCGACCGACCGTAGACAACGAACGACGGAAATGAAGAACCTAAAGGCAACTAACGTAAAGACAAAGCCTTACAAGGTTAGTAAATGTAAGCGAAGATAAAGATTCCTTCGCGAACAAGGCCTGAAGTTATCGTGAGATAAAGTCTGGGACGACGTAGAGTTTAGGTGGATTCTTGGAATGTAAGAAAGGGTGTCCAAATTTAATCTAATTTTATTTCTACTCGCCGCGCCAAAAGATGGCTTATGGTCGAGCGATCATCCTATCATACACCTATCATAAGGACAGGCGGGCCTCCGGCGGACCACAGGCGGACCCGAACAGTGCTCGAAAGCAACTGCCTGGGGCCGGGGTCGCCACGATACACCGGCGCGCGTAACAACTACAAACAAGACCAAAGACCTCCAAACTCAAACCAATAACACCACCTCAGCGAGCAAACACGAAAGCTAGGTACAAGTCCATCAACAGCCCCGATCACCCCCGCCCCAACCGACAAACAGACCACCAACCCAACAGGAACAGAGCGACCGAAGTCCTTGGTCCCACCAAGCGAGTAGAAGGCAGTTACGGCCCGCAACCACCACAAAAATAAAAATAAACCAAAAATATCAAATCCGGCCTAAATACCGTCCCGTAAAACCCCATCCTCTACAGTAGAACATACCCACACCAAGGCCTCACTGACCCCGGCCCCTCTGCGCCTGCCGTCGACGCCGACGCCTCTTACCACCAGAGTTGTCACCAGGCCACGCCGGCACCAGTCCCTCATCCTCCGGCACTACAGCCCCCTCCACCCGTGCCCGCTTCGTAGCATGTTGCCCTGGTACCCTTAAAGCAAGGCAGTCTGGCATAGAGACCGCAGTCTCAACAATATTCCCTCGATGCTCGGGAGGGGAGCTCAACGCCCGCCGTGCTACAGGCGGCACCAACAAGGCCCGATACCCCGACGAACAGAAGCTCGGAGGGAGATGTGGGCCATAAACAGTCTCCATCAATGCAGTGACGATCGAATCCGCCGAGGTAACAGAGCCCTCAGGGGACTCCTCGAAGGGGGGATCATCCCACATGGCTGGGGGAGGGGAAGAACTGATGAACAAATCGGCGAACCCAGGCACACCAGGCACCTCGGACGCCACACTGGCAGGGCCAGCCACTACGCCGGGCTCAGCCACGAATGGCTCAGGCGCCTGCATCCTCGAAGGGAAGGACGCCACTGTGGGTAGCCGCACCGTAGCCACCTCCTCATCCTCAGCCACAACCCCGCAGGGAGGCGGCAAGCCCTTATCGACCCCGCCGAACGAAGGGGAAGGCGGATGCCATGCTGCCGCTAGGGCCGCACACTCCAGCTCCGAGCGATGAAGACGGCGGGAGAGGACAGATACGTGATGGCGAAGGCGCGAAACCTCCTTTCGAAGAAGAGAAGCCTCATCCACAGACCTTGTAACGGACGACAAGGCCGCAGCGACCTTGCCCGCCGAAACGAAAGAACCTCGCTTAGAAATTGTAGCGACTGACCGTGGATGACGAACGACGGAAACGAAGAACCTAAAGGCAACAAACGTAAGGGCAAAGCCTTACGAGGTTAATAAATGTAAGCGAAGGTAAAGATTCCTTCACGACCAAGGCCTGAAGTTATCGCGAGATAAAGTCAGGGACGACGTGGAGTTTAGGTGGATACTTGGAACATAAGAAAGGGTGTCCAAAGGAGATTACCAGATTGCATGAAAAAAGTAAATTATAAAGAGGCACACCCCTTTATATACTAAGGAAATCCTCCATGATCACTAATACAAAGGAAAGTCCTTGGCGTCGTGCGCAGCTACGATTCCTCCGTCTGGTTCCACCATCTTCCGTTGCGCGGCAATGCGTCCCATCTGCCTATACAAAGGAAATCCCACTATGCAACCAAGGAAACCACATCCCATATATGCAACCAAAAACCCATGCATATTCCGTCTCCATAGCCGGGTGGCCATGACACTAGCCCCCCTCTCCAATGCCGAAGTCCCTTGAGGCGAGTTATTCCAGTAAGGGTCCAGGTTTATGCGGGTAGCGTTCATGGAACTGATCCAGAGCTTGGAGCCCATTGACCGAGTCGGCAGGTTCCCAGGTAGCCTCCACGTACCCCTTCCCACGGATCAAGTAGCGTAGTCGGTTGCGGATAAATTTAGCGTCTAAGACCTCCTCCACCTACCACTTCTGTTCGCCATCGACCTCCACAGCGGGTGGCGGTGATATCTCCTGGCCCGGAAGGGGGTCTTGTGAAGCGAGGTCAAGGAGGGAGACATGAAACACGTTGTGGATTTTCATGGTAGGCGGGAGATCTAATCGGTAGGCATGGGTTCCTACCTGGGTGAGGACAGAACAGGGGCCAAAATGTTTGTTGTCTAGCTTCAGAGAGGGCTGTTTGGTGCGGATGTTTTTGGTGTTTAGCCAGACACGGTCCCCAATCTTGAAGTGAGGGGCTGGGAGCCTCCCTTTGTTGGCATATTCTTGCTGCCGGTCCTGGGCAAAGGCGATCTTGGTTCTTAAGTGGTCATGGATGTCTTTGATACTTTCCACAAAGGTGCCCGCTCTGGGCTCATTGGAGGCTTCATTGGGGGAGTCTAGGAAGTTCATATGGGTGTCGTAGCCATGGTTAGCAAAGAAGGGGGACAAACCAGTGGACTCTGAGGCATGATTGTTGGCCGCAAATTCTGCCATAGGAAGCCAGAGGGACCAGTCGTCCTGTTGGTAGTTAACGAAAGGCCGAAGGTACTGCTCCATGATGGCGTTGACACGTTGTGTTTAGCCATCGGTTTGGGGCTGAAAGGCTGTGGACATCTTTCGTTCGACCTGTAGCTTTTCCCATACGGTTCTCCAAAAGTCCGCTGTGAACCGAGTACCACGGTCAGAGGTGATAGTCTTTAGGAGCCCATGGTGTTTCCCGATATGGTGAAGGTACAGGTCGGCGCGAGCAGGGGCGTCGATGGTGGTATGACAGGCGATCAGGTGGCGCATTTTGGATAGTCGATCTACCACTATCAGGATCACATCATTGCCCTGGCTCCACAGTAGGCCGGTAACAAAGTCCATCGATATATGGTCCCAGGGATGGTTGGGTATCGGTAGGGGGCGCCGGATGCCAAAGGGGGCATGCTGCGCGGTGCGACTTCTTTGACAGGTATGGCAGTTGGCGACGAAGGGCCTAATTTCTCGCCTCATGCCAGGCCAAACGTAACGTCAGGGCATAGGCTCGTGGGTTTCGGCGTGTCCAGGGTGTCCTGCAGAGGGCCGGTTATGGGAGTCTTGTATCAGTCAGAGGCACAACTCATCATGCTGGGGAACATAAATTCTATCGCAGTAGAGTAGGCGATCTCCCTCGCGTTTGCACTCATTCAGCGATAGAAGGCCGGAGTATCGGTCACCCTTGTCAAGGGCCCGGAGGACCTGGATTGGGATTATATCAGCTTCGTAGGCCTCTCCCCAAAAATCTTCAATAGGGGACGCTCCAGTAGGGAGCACAATATTCGCCAACAAAATCAGAGGTTGAGACTTTAGCACCACTTGGGTGCGGTGATTCCTTAGTTCCTCTACCTCCTCGGGTGTTTCGTTCTTCATACGGGTCAGGGCGTCAGCTTTGCTGTTTAGCTTCCCGGGTTGATACTCAATTCAGTAATTGAATTGCGACAGACACTCGGACCATCGGGCTTTCCTGTTGTTTAAAAGCCTTTTGGTGGTGAAGTGTTTGAGGTTGAGGTGATCTGTCAGGATGGTTTCCTGCCTCCCAAGAAGGTAGCATCGCCATTCCTCGAAGGCTCTGACCACGGCCATGAGTTGCTTATCGTAAATGTCGGAATTACATTTGGCGGGACTGGGCTTGCGAGAATAGAAGGCAACAGGATGGAGACATCCACTGTTGTCCTTTTGTGACATAATACTAGCAGAGACGTAGTCGGAGGCATCGGTTTCGATGATCACTTCTTTGTGAAAGTCAAAATGGGCGCGGACAGGAGCCGTAGTGAAGGCCTTCTTTAATCATTTGAAAGTCTGTTGACATTCGGGGGTTCAAACAAAGGGTTTGTTTTTCTTGGTGAGAGCTGTGAGAGGGCACGCCAGGCGTGAAAAGGCGCGGATAAACCGTCAGTAAAAGTTGCCAAAGCCAAGAAAGGCGCGGACCTCGCGTACCCGGTCAGGCACAGGCCAAGCATTAACGGTTTCAATTTTGGCGTTATTCATTCGTATACCTTCGGGACTGATAACGAAACCAAGATATTCCAGGTGGGTGACATGAAATTCACACTTCTGTGGTTTGGGTTCAAGATCGGCGTCCTATAAGGCTTTGAGTACCCAGCGCACATGTTCCATGTGTTTCTCTTCCGTTTTGCTATAAACAAGGATGTCATCAAGGTAGGCAGTGCAGAACCTGTCTAGCCCCTGGCGTAGAACATTGTTGATAAAGGCCTGGAAGGTGGCGGGAGCATTAGTGAGACCGAAGGGCATGATGTTAGAATCGAAGAGCCCGTAGCGGGTGTGGAAGGCTGTCTTCCAACGGTCCGTTTTGTCCATTAGGACCTGGTTGTAGGCCCCACTGATGTCGATCTTGGAGTAGATTTTGGCCTCAGCAATGTTCATGAAGGTCTCGGTTAACAAGGGAAGGTGTCCGCAATCTTTGAGAGTTCCTTCGTTCAATCCCCGGTAGTCCACACAGAGCCTCAAGGTGCCGTCCTTCTTTTTGATGAACAGTACTGGGGACGAGGCTGGGGAGGTAGAAGGGCTGAAGAATCCTTTGTCTAGGTTTTCGCTGATCCATCCTTTTAGGTCGGCAAGCTCAGGTTGGGACAGGTTGTAGACAGGGCCGAAGCGGGGAGTGAAACCGGGTTTCAGGGGTATCTCATGGTCTACTCCTGGTCGGCTAGAAGGCAATTGGGTCTGTTCCTTTTCTAGGAACACCGGTAGGAAGTCATAGTACTCGGGAGGAACAATTTCCTTGACTTCCTATTGTTCTAATACTGTGTGGTCAAGAGCACGTTGGAGAGCGTAGGCTTTGAGGAAGTGGGGGATTTCATGTTTGATTCCTTGGATACCAGTGACATCAGCAGTGCAGTGTTTGAGACAATAGTCAGACTCGAAGGTGACAGCATTGGAGGCAAAGCAAATGGTGGCATCGTGTTGTTTTAACCAAGAGTTGCCAAGCATAAGAGGGTAACCACCCAGCTTGGTAATAAAGGCTGGGACAGATTCGAGGTGGTCATTTGTCTTTAGGTCAAAATGGGTAATATGGGTAATTGCCCCAGAGCTGATGGGTCTTCCATCAATACCCGAGAGGTTGTAACGGGGGCTCCCTCAGGTAGATGGCTCCCAAGGATGCGACAGCACCAAACTTCCAATCTCTCGAACACAGCTCTTGCAAAAGTGTAAAGAATAAAAGTAAACGGTAAAACTTAATATCGTTAAGCTCAGGCTTATCTCAATTGAAGTCTCTCGAGAGGATGTTGATTCTGTCGGGGTAGGAGAGTTCTCGTATAATCTTTAAGTAGTCAGACTTATATGAAAAACTCCCCCATCAGGTTACCCTGACCAACGTGAGTATGCCCTTCTCCGTAAGGGTTGCCCCGGTACCATTACCGTGTCCCCGAAGGGCTATAGGTGTCAGCGCACTCTAGCAGAAATCTCCCATATGCACATCAGTTCCTGCGAGGTGTTTACCAATACACCTAGCGGAGTGAAAACCTCTGCACATCGGTGTCCCGTCAGTGGCTAACTGTCGAGACCCTTGGCAAAGCTAACTAAATGACTCTCTTCCCATCTGCTATGACCTATGCAAGCACTCGTAGACATCAGCTGTCTTCCGGCTAAGTTCTATCTTTCTTGATTGCGAACTTAGGGGGTCTACGACGCTCCCTCAGAGAGCTGTGTCGGCGGCGGGACCCATAGGCGCTACCCATGGTCCCTTACCCCCGGCACACCACTCACCATGATAAGTGTCATGCTATTAGAGTCTTCAAACAACCCACAAAGAGCCTACAGCAACGGGGCACGTGTAGGCTTGATTGGCGTAAAACCTTCCCAGATGTCTCCGGCACTACCCGGGACTCCTCTGGGGACCCTTCTGGATAGCTCACGCTAACTCTGTCAGTTTTGGTCCGTTTTACTCCGTTCTTTTTGGAGAAGGTACCTGACCTTCTCACCTTGGCCCCCTTATATATCCGGTGAACAGCCTCCGGTCGGACAGACGGCGACGATGCATACAGTGTTATGGACATGTCTTCATAGATTCCATTTAACTAGCATAATGGCAACTCCACCCATTTTGGCCCATGACGCCCGGGGCGAACCCTGGGGCCGCAGGTACCTGTTAGGAATAATTCTACCAAGTTACAGCTTGTTCGGAGCACTATAGCTCCTCCCGTAGTCTTCTGATCAAAGTGCAATCAAGTGCCCGTCGATCGTCATTGCGTAACAAACAATCCTAACATTTCCCGAAATTCCTCCGAGAACATTTCCGACGGAAGGTAGGGTAATAGTGTCCCGAAGGTCGGGTAAGTATGTCCATGGTGACATGAAACCAGTCTCCATGGTAGGGTAACATGACTTCCTTGGGTAGGGTAAACTCACCCGGCCTTTTGACCTATCCATAGGCCAGAGAGGACATTGTCATGTTATTACCACTACTTAGGTACACCTATTGCTTAAGTATCTTCTGTTCTTAGCGATTTCCGTACCATCAGATATCTCTCGGATATGCGCCTGCATATCCACCTCGTCTACCATCTGACCTCTTGGTCTTATGTATGGGCGTAGACGTAGGTTACCACAGCTCTATATCGTAGGGTCGTTACAGAGGTGTACGGGTTCTCTGAGTTGGGATAAGGGGAGGTGGTGACAGCTAGCGAAGTCTATATCCATGAAAGCATATCCAGTTGCTGCAGAGTCAATGAGGGTGTGGGATCGGATTACGTGTTGGTTGTCTACAATATCACAGGCGACTAATAAATGGTTATCCTCAATTCCATTTTCCATTTCGTCCAAAGATAAACTAGAAATAACTAAACCAGGAGAAGACTTAACATGTCCCATGTCAGTGCTGGAGGCTGCACATGGGACCACTAGTTTTCCGACTCTTCTTGGGAAGGGAGGGGCTGCTCAGAAGCGGGAACAGTGTGGGTGGCGGCCCCATGCATGGGGCGGGGTCCCTTGTTGGGACAAGTGCGAGCCATGTGTCCATGCTCTCCACAGTAGAGGCAGAGGCCACGGTTGATCCTTTCTTGCCTTTCGGCGGTAGATAGTTTCCTGTGACCTGCGGAGAGGTCCATGGGGCCCGAGGCGGTGCCGGTTGCTGTGGAAGTTGGAGGCGGAACAGGAGTGGGAGGACAAGGTGCGGCGGGGGTAGAGGTTCTCCAAGACGTGAAGGAGGAACCTTTCTTTTCGGCAGCCTGACCACTGACGTTGTTGTCTAGTTGCTTAAGGAGGGAGAGGTAGTCATTCCAAGCTTCGGGGACCGGGAAAACATATACCAGGGCATCCTTCAGCTCGGTGCTGCAGCCCTGATAGAGGGAGGTGCATTAGGTGCAGTCGTCCAAATGTGTGTCCACTGCCAGGTGTTGGAAGTCAGCGAGGTACTCCGCGAAGGGCCGATTCTTTTGCTGAAGGCTCCTCAGAGCCCGTTCGGCGGTTTGGGCCCTGTTGCGGTCGCCAGAGGCTTGTTCCAGTTCGGTATAGAACTCCTCCATGTTCGCAAAGTCGATGCGGTTATTCCTCACTCGGTATTGGACTTGGACAAAGGCACATCCCCGGAGGAGACCGAAGGCATAACCCAGACGGTGTTGGTCACTGGTGAACCAGTGGGCATCACCCTCGAGCTTCATTCATAGCTGGGTGAGGAAGGGGCGGAGCTTGTCCGTAGTACCATCAAATTGTTCAGGGTCATGTATCGAGACTTGTTTGTTGCCACCAGCAGGAGCTGCGGCACCAGGGGTAAGCACGAGGGCGAGGGCTGTGTTCAGGGACGTGATGGTAGCGTTGGCCTGTACGAGGTTGGCTTCGACGATGAGGAGTCGGGCCTCCACACCTTGGCCTTCAGTATGGGCATCATCCCGTTCTTGGACCAGGAGATTGTACTGTTGCTGCAGGTGTTGGTACTGAGGGGTCTGTTCTGCGGGGACGGGGATTGCTTGACGAGGAGGAGGAGCAGGTGCATTCAGGATTTGACAAGCCAGATTTCTGGCAAGGTTGAACTGGGCCTGGAGCAGGTCATTGTCTAGGCTTTGTCTGTGGTCATCCCCCAGATTCGGGAGGGTATGGAGGGGACCGTTGATGGTATCAGGGAGATGGGACGTGGCCATGGTGTGGTGTGGGTTGGGTCCTGGTAGATGCAATCTTGTGCAACGGACAGGGTCTGAGGGTCAGGTAGCCCAAGGCACACCACGATCAGGACAGGCAGGAGTCTGGAGACGTGGTCTAGTCGTGGGGGCACAACCGAAGTGAGTTGTACCAGGCTCGGGGTTCACGGGTCCAGGGTCAGGGTTCAGAGGTTCAAGAGGACGCCAGATAGTAG
>LN891020.1:274412-289115 GCA_900010015.1 Tuber aestivum | reverse complement strand
CTTGTGCAACGGACAGGGTCTGAGGGTCAGGTAGCCCAAGGCACACCACGATCAGGACAGGCAGGAGTCTGGAGACGTGGTCTAGTCGTGGGGGCACAACCGAAGTGAGTTGTACCAGGCTCGGGGTTCACGGGTCCAGGGTCAGGGTTCAGAGGTTCAAGAGGACGCCAGATAGTAGAGGGTGTAATTCCTAGGTACAGGTGCCCAAAGGAGATTACCAGATTGTGTGAAGAAAGAAAAATATAAAGGGGCACACCCCTTTATATACTAAGGAAATCCTCCATGATCACTAATACAAAGGAAAGTCCTTGGCGTCGTGCGCAGCTACGATTCCTCCGTCTGGTTCTCCCATCTTCCGTTGCGCGGCAATGCGTCCCATCCGCCTGTACAAAGGAAATCCCACTATGCAACCAAGAAAACCACATCCCATATATGCAACCAAAAACCCATGCATATTCCGTCTCCATAGCCGGGTGGCCGTGACACCCAGGGACCAGGTGCCTGTTTACTCCTGGAAGAGTCCCCCTGATAGCGATTTGAGCCAGGGAATGAGCTATGCCATCAAGAGGAATGTGGGATCGTACAGCAGGAGAGGGCCTGGGGGTCTTCCAAAGGAGCGGGTAGGCCTTGCCCTTCACCCCGTTAGACAGAGCCCGGTTGGAGTCCGGGGCCCTTGTTGCTGATGTGAAGGGAAAGGACAGGGGAAGTCTGGCTGAGGCCGCGTTTATCTCGGGCAGTGAGCAGGCCATCCTCAAGGCTGCCATTCGGCACTTGTGGGAAAGGAGGACTACCAGAGAGGGGATCCTGTCCTTGCAAGGGAGGGTCAAGGTAGGGGTAGAGTGGAAACAGTTGGTCACTCAGCGGAGGACTTGGTTCCAGAAGACCTCCATCTTGTGGAGTGCAGAAGCGCTGGGTACCAGGAGATCGGCCCCATAGGAGAGGATGGGAAGGGTGAGTCCTACCGGGAGTGTCCTGTTGAGATACGGAGGCAAGGGTTGGCCAGGGGGAGCGAGTTGTCTTACGATAGCAAAAGTCCCCTGGGCAAGCACTAAATGTTTTGCAAAGTGGGGACAGATTTTCCGGCTAAGAGTAAACCAGTAGCTGAGCCAGCGAACCAGCCTAGTGGGGTAGAGGAGAATACCATCCAGGGTGACTAGGGTGTAGCAATGAGTTCCGTGGTCTCTTTAGTTCCGCCAATGGCACAGTTCGGTCTTGGGCACGGAGAAGGACATACCTATAGCACCCGCCCTTTTCTTCAATGCCAGAAAATAGTGCTGCAAGTGCTGCACATTTCCCCTGTAAGAGGGAGAAGCCACTGTAACAGTAAAATGATCAACATAGGAAAACATAATCCCCTTGGAAATATCCAAATAAAGAGGAGACACATAGATGACAAACAAAAGAGGAGTGATAGGAGACCCTTGTGGTGCACCCACCTGCACTGGAGAGAACACATTAAGAGACCCTTGAAAGAGCAGATGACAATGTCTGTTAGAAAGGGAAGACTGGACTCAGGGGCAGATGTATGAAGGCACCCCCCTGGACTTCATAAAAGAAGTAAGTAGTAATGAATTGATGTTGTCAAAACCCCCTTTGATGTCATGGAAGAGAGACGAGGCTTTGAGCCCGGGCCTCTGCAGGCAGCGGATCTCGTGGGTGAGGGCGGTGCAGGCATTATAGGTGCTGAGACCGGGAAGTGAGCCGCACTGGTTTGGGTTGCTTAGGCCGCGTCAGCAGGTGACTATGGACAGGCGGGAGGCAATGATCCTCTCCAGGATTTTCGAAACTGTCTGGAGGAGGAGGATGATGGGGAAGGGGGTAGGGGCGGAATAGTGTGGCTTTCCTGGCTTAGAGAGGACAACTCTATTGGCCTTTTTGAGGGAGGGTGGGTGGAAGCCGAAAGACACCAAGGGTGAGAGGAGGTTAACAAGGAGCAAGGGATTAGCTGCATGGACCTTCTTCCAGACCCCATAGGGGATCTGGTCTGACCCTGGGGCTGACAAGTTTGACGACTTAGACAGGGCCCTTTGTACCTCCTCAGGAGAGAAAGGGGGTGAGTTGTGAAATGGCCTGAGAATAGATGGGGTAGGAGTAGAAGTCTTGTGGGGGAAGACGTGGCTCAGAAGAGCTGAGTTGATCTCTTTGGGGGAGGAGAGGCCAGGAAATCTTCAAGCTATGGAGGTGCCTCAATATTTATAATCCACACCTGAGTAGTTGTGAGCTATATCTAATCTTATATAAACTAAGTACCTGCCATACAACCGATTCAGTGTCCTTGGAGTATCAACTCTATTTAACCCTGAAAACTAACTTCTCTTTCCTCTTTCTGAGTAGAATGATCACCTCTGTCAAAGGACTTATCAATGACTCTTCCATATGTATAGCTTAGAATGCATGATGAAAATACCTACCTGGACCAGTAAGTTGTGATTAACCAATTGCGAACCAGTCTTGAAAAGACTATGGTTTCCACGAGCTTAAGGGGTTTGTGTGTTACTTTCTATCTCTTCAGGACCAATGGCAAATAAACTTGCAGAGACTGTAGCTTCATACCCGACCAACCAATCTGAACCAACAAAGTCTTATCTTATTAAGCAGAGCTCCTTCTATGTTATCCAGTGAAAAGTCTACAGTCACATGCCTTGTATCGCTGCAGAGTGGGCTGCATAGATGCCTTATCGTATTGTATAATATTATGATATCATCACGATAATTACTATGGGCCCCAGAGTTGAAAACATGACTTTATGCATTTGCTCATGTGCTATACCAATTACACTTCTATGTGTAACACTAATGGTGTATTGAACATTTACCTGGCACCAGTATTGGTGGACATACAGCCTGTTATAGAAGTGGTGTTTACTCTAGTAAAGTGCTAACTTTGATACCAGATTCCTTGGATGTCCTTTAAGTGCAGAATATCATACTCAGTATCCTGATTCTGCTACTCAATGCCAGCTTTCCAGCAGTATATCGGAAATCAACCTGACGCGAATATCCGTGGAGTTATAGCCAGTTATAGAAGTGGTTATTACTCTGGCAGAGTTGGAGTGGAGTGTAGACTTTGCTGTCAGATTCCTCAAGCATTCTATGGGTATAGTATCTGATACTCAGTAGTCCGATTCTACTTGATGTCTGCTCTCCAATAGTATATTGAATGTCTACCGGGCACTAATGCTAGTAGAGTTACAGCCTGTAATTGAAGTGGTCTTTACCATGACAGAGTTCTAATGGAGTGCTGACTTTAATACCAGATTCCTTGGGCCTCCCATAGGAGCATCCTGTGGGTACTGTATCTGACCCTCAGTATCCTGATTCAACTTGACACCATCTTTCCAATGGTGTACTGAACATCTACCTAGCACCAACATTGGTGGAGTTAAAGCCTATTATGAAAGTGGTCTTTATCCTGCCAGAGTTCTGGTGGAGTGCTGGCTATAATGTCAGATGGCTTAGGCATCCTACAGGTATAGCATCTGATACTTAGCATCCTAATTTTACTTGATACCAGCCTTCCAATAATATATTCAACATCTATCAAGGGCCAATACTTATGGTATTATCATCTAGGATATAGTGGGTATGTGTCACAAACTGTGACTAAGCAAGGCAGATTTTACATAGCTGGGGATTCTGAGCTATAGGTATGTTAGATCTCATATAACACACACTAGTGCACCATAGGTTTTTATGTTTACCTGTTCATGACTTACAATTGTGAATCATATGGTATTCTGATTTTCATACATGACTCAAACTATGAGTTATAGGTTTCAATCAGGTGACGCAAATTGCGCACCTGACTTGGTTATTAAGTTTTGATTGATTTTAGGTATGTCGCATAGCCAGTCATAGGAGTCAGCTGAGGAATTTCACATGACTCATAGTTATGAGTTACAAGGTTCGCGTAATGAAAGGTATAAGTCACGCCAGGTAAAGAGCAACTATATAAAGGGTTACTACTGTAACGACCCTATATTATAGACTTATGGCAACCTATGTCTACACCCATAAATAAGACTATGAGGTCAGATGGTAGAATAGGTGGGCATGCCGGCGCGTGTCTGAGAGATATCTGATAGTCCAGATGTCTCAAAGAACAGAAGGTACTTATGAGATAGGTGTACCTAAGTAGCAGAAGTAATGTGACTATATCTGCTCTGACCTAAGGATAGGTCAGAAGGGTGTGTCACAAACTGTGACTAAGCAAGGCAGATTTCACATAGCTCGGACTTCCGAGTTATGATATATGTTGGGATTTCACATGATGCACATTAGTGCACCATAGGTTATCATGTTTACCTGTTCGTGACTCACAGTTGTGAGTCACACGATGTTATGATTTTCACACATGACTCATACTCATGAGTCATGGGTTTTCACTCAGGTGACGCGAGTTGTACACCTGATTTGGTTATTATGTTTTTGATTGGCTTTAGGCATGTTGTGGAGTGACTCATAGGAGTCGTCTGATGGATTTGGCATGACTAATGGTTATCAGTCACAGGGTTTGTGCGACAAGAGGTATGAGTCACGCCAGGTGAAGAGCTACTATATAAAGGAGTCACTCGGACCCAGAGTATGAGCTCTTGACACGTTCTTCTTGTTTATTTCCTACCTTCAAGTTATTATCAATAAAACCTACCTTTACGCTCTTTAAGATTTATTTTAAGAAACCTAAGAATTGTCTTTCCTCCCACGAGGAGAGATTAAGTCCCAAAGTAAGGACTAAGGAGAAGAATAAGGAGATAGGCGCGAACAGGATAATAGTCATAGGACTGCACTATTGGGATCATGTAGGTACAGACCTGAGAACTATCACCTTATATCAAAAGAAGTATCGTTACCTGTCGCTCGGTCCTACTCGGTAGGATTCTTAACAGGGTGAGTGAGTTTACAAGGTCTAGGAGAGTCACATTACCCTGCCATGGAGACCAGTTTCATGTCACCATAGACATACTTACCTTACCTTTGGGACACTATTACCCTACCTTCCGTCAGAAATGGTCTCAGAAGAATTCCGGGAACTGTTAGGATTGTTTGTTACGTAATGACAAGCAGCAGGGACTTACTTATATATTGATCAGGAGACTACAGGAGGAGCTATGGTGCTCTGAACAAGGTGTAACTTGGCAGAATTATTCCTAAAAGGTACCTGCGGCGCTAGGGTTTGCCCTGGGCGTCATAGGTCGAAGCTGGTAGAGTTGCCATCTTACATGTTAAATGGAGTTGATAAAGACATATCCATAGCACTGTATATGTCGCGGCCGTCCATCTGACCGGGGCCTGTTCGTAGGATATATAAGGGGGCCAAGGTAAGGAGGTCAGGTACGGTCTCCAAAAAGGATGGAGTAAAAGGGACCAAAACTGACAGAGTTAGCGTGAACTATCTGGAAGGGTCCCCAGAGTACTCCCAGGTAGTGCCGGAGACATCTGGGAAGGTTTTATATCAATCAAGCCTACACATGTCTCTTTGCCATAGGCTCTTTGTGGGTTGTTTGAGGACTCTAATAGTATGATACTTATCATAGTGAGTGGTGTGCTGGGAGTAAGGGACCATGGGTAGCGCCCAGTGGTCCCGCCGCCACCACAGCTCTTGGCGGGAGGGTCGTAGACCTTCTAAGTTCACAGTCAAGATAGATAGAACTTAATCAGAAGACAGCTGATGTCTATAAGTACTTGCATAGGTCATCGCATATGTCAAGATACATAGAACTTAACTGGAAGACAGCTGATCTCTACAAGTGCTTGCCGTGGTCATAGCACATGGGAAGAGAGTTATTTAGCTAACTTTTCTAGGCCACTTGAAGGTTAGCCACTAGCGAAGTACTGATGTGTAAAGGTTTTCACTCTGACAGGTGTATTAGTAAACTCCTCGAAGGAACTGATGTGAATATAGGAGATTTCTACTAGAGTGCGCTGACACTTAAGGCTCTTCGGGGATATGGTAATGGTACCAGGCAATGCGTACAGAGAAGGGCATACTCATGTTGATCTGGGAAACCTGATGGGGGAGTTTTTAGTATAAGGCTGACTACTTAAAGATTATACGAGAACTCTCCTACCCTGACACAATCAATATCCTCTTGAGAGACTATAATTGAGATAAGCCTGACCTTAACGATATCAAGTTTTGCCATTTACTTTTATTCTTTACACGTGGCAAGAGCTGTATTCAAGAGATTCGAAGTTTTGTGCTGTCGCATCCTTAGGAACCATCTACCTCAGGGAGCCCCTATTACAGTATATCATTAAGTGAGCTTCTCGCTTAACTATGCTCCTGATTTTATTTGATTGACCTGACATTAACCCATCATAGCTGCTTTAGCAGTTATGGTTGAAGAACAAGCATCAAGTTTGGATAGTTCGCAGCTTTGAGCTTGATAACAACCCTTTAGAGGCTACCCTGTTCAGGGCCTCAGTCATAGCTGACACCTGGGGCATTGGTGGAGGAGGTGCAAAAATACCACTTGATGCAGTACGGCTCGAAGTCCCTCCAGACTGTGGAAGTCTGGTCCTCACGGACCCGAGCCTTGTGGTACTTTCCTTTACGAATGACATAGGTTTCGCTCAAAGCATTTGAGATAGTTTAGACTCCTAGGTGGAAGAAGACAAGGAAATTCCTGATGAACCAAAGAAAGCCCCTTCCATCTCAGTTGCGGAATTCACCCACAATTCCGTGGAATCATATATTCTACACAAGGTAATTCGTGAAGTTACCAATGCTAACAAAGAAGGGTTACATGGGAACAAGAATACCGGGAAGTAATTTAGGAAACAAATTGGTCAGAGATCGGTAGGATGGATGAGAGGAAAGCAGGAGGCTTTCGTAGCATTATTGAAGAATAAATATACTATGAAGATATAGATGGACACATTGGAAAATGCTTGAAAGAACGAATACTAGATTGATGAAGACAATGATGTCTTGATGATAGAGGCAGCTCCCACACTACTCCTAGAGACAGATAAGCCTGACAATTTTGCTCAGTAACTGACACTATATGCTAGAGAGAAGAGATGGTGACCAGAACTGAGTCTGTTAGGTCTACGAATCCAGGAAAGTCTGAAGACTACAGAAGACTGTGAAATACTCTCCTCCTTCGTACAAGCCACCTCTCAATCCCGGTCTACCTCGGTAGCGCAAAGCCACTCAGCTAGTCTAATTATTGGGACATGCTGAAGAGTATCTCTGTGGGCACCCCGTCAAACTGTCAATAGACCCATGCAGTCACCTTCCTCCATTACAGTAATGCCAGCACCTCTGCAGTTACTAAACCCAAACATCCCTCCTTCTCATGCTACTCCTGTCAGCTCAGCCCCGATACCAGTGGCAACTCCAGTTCCCACCACATGGCCACCAATAAACTCAGGTTCACACCTTGCAGAAAGGATTGAAAATATGTTCAAACGATTTCAACCAACGCGACCCCCCCCCTCGTCCTCCTACAGACTCCCAAGGCTACCAGTCTCTATTGCGGCCACACTCCGTCCAGCCAGCCGGTCACAGTTTCAAGTGCCGACAGCACTGGTTTAACCTTTGGGCACTGCTGGATTTTCTGGTTTCAGGCCTCTGCCAAATCCTATCGGGTGAATACTATGGTGTCACCCCACATGCCCTGGTAGTGGAGGAAGACATGACCATTTTTGTGTTCCTCCCTATCCAGAGGCACCGAAGGATAAGGGAAAGAAAAGAATAGGACCCACATGTGGGTATTGCAAGAAGAGAGGATACAAAGGACCTCCAATACATCCAGATACCTGTCCTGCTTTGATAGAATGGTTAGTGGTGTCGCAGCCTGTGCCACCCCTAATACCGTCCGGAAGTAACCAGCCAGCAGGCTCAGTGCCACTACAAGTACTGTTAGGAGGGTGTCCTCCAGATGATGGGAATCGTGGTGGTCAAGGTGAAGAATTGGATGGTTATGAGAGACCAAGGGAAACCTTCGGTGGCAACGCCGGAGGCAGCGGGAGTGGAAACCTACCTCCCGGTGGTGGATTCTTAGGGGTTGGAGGAGGGGACCTGGGTGACTCCGATCCCGATAACAGCTGTGATGATGATGCTGATTCCCTGCCTGATGTCAGATCCGTTTTGGGCCACGTTGTGATGGCTGGAATGGAGAGAAGAAAGACCAGAATGACTATCAGGCAGATACACTGCGAGAACGGTTGCAAAACCAATCTCCTTCCTTGTTGCATTTGAGACACAGGAAGCTGGAGAAGCTAAGCGGCATTCCTACATTCAAGGGGGTGATTGCCAATCTGACTAGTTTTATGACCTTAGTCAAAGTCAAGTTTGAGTACTTTTCCAATTGCCGTCTGACAGACATGGATAAGATCAACTTGGTCATACCTCTTCTAGAAAGCGAAGCCTGCAACTGGTACCTAGAGATACATGCACATATCAACCGTGAAGCTGTGAAGTGAGCAGGCATGCCGTTCAATAAGAATGGTCCACTCCGGACATGGAAAGGTTTCCGTGAATGGTTGGAGCAGAGTCATGGAGAAGACAATGTGAATCAGGATAAAAATCTTCTCAAGTGGAATAACTTGGTGATGATCCTCAACCAGAGTAGTCCCTACCTAGACAAGATCATCGATCTTATATACAAGCCAGATGACACAGACTATCAACAGGTTAAGGGTAAGGTCAGGGCTGGGATAACTTCTGAGCTTCGAAAATCCTGGGCATTGAAGACACCCCAGCCTGAAGCTCTCAATGATTACCTAGAGTTGCTTCAGTAAGTTGGTCACAATTTGGAAGACAACAACCGTTTCGGACATCTCAATGTCAAGAAGTCCACTAAACTACCAGAAAAGCGAGAGAAGGAAACATCTAAAGCTACAGGAAGGTTTAAGAAGCAGGAGAAAGGTTCAGGTTGGAAGGACAACAAGATGCAGAAGACTGTGAATGTTGGCGCCGGAAAGCGGGCAGGGATGTCTGAGTATGCTATTGCTCATTGAGACATCCCCCATACCCTGACTGATAAATGATGCAACAATAAGCAATGCACTAAGTGTGGGAGAGAGTAACACATCTGGAGACAGTGTTCAGTAACCTCCCTGGTTGTTCATGCTGTGAGGAATACTGCCGGAGTGAAATGGTCACAACCCAAGGTGGAATGCTCGGTAAAGGGCAATAAGCGATTCAAGTGTATTGGAGTGTCTCATCCGATGCCCTTTGGTCTGAAGCTCTTAGAAGCCCGAAAACCTTCCCCTACCATTAGGGAGGTTGATACAGATCTTGAAGAAGGTAAGAACATATTCCTAAGAAGGAATAACACAGGCTAACCTTTCTAGATCAATGATGATCTCAAGGGAAAGTGGATGGCCACTCATGTGGAACAGATTTTAGTAAGAACCAATCCGCCTTGACTAGCTCTTCAGTTCTGACAAAGTCATCGATACAGGAGTATTGTAGACAACCTTATCAGGTAGATGTTATGGTCATGTGCGGTAGTGGACTTTTTCCTTTTGGTCCTTGAGTTCTGGTATTTCTTATTTTGTATTTCATGTTAGACATTTCTGGGGAATTAGTTTCAGCTTTTACTTTAGGATAAGCATTCTACTCCGAGGAGTCGCTCCAGAAAATGGGAACCTTGCGACATTCGGATGCGGCACAAAGATACCCTGTTTGGCACCGGTTGACTGGATGTCTCTGGAGAGCAGATATATTTTCTTGTCTCATATGGATAACTTGTCTTGTATGTTTGGATTGGTTATGTTATTAGTCTTGAATAAAAGTTATCTTTCAAGTTTGCCTGACGAGGGTTTAGTAAGTGAAATCATGCTGGCGTGATAGTAAACAGCACTCCAATCCCTTTATTGATTGAAACTATTCTTGAAAACGTTTACTGACACGTTGTTCCTACTCTTGTGTCGAAGGGCAAGAGACTAGCAAGAATGAGTACTACATGTAATGTGTGCACACTGGGGCGCTAATCACGTTGTAAGGTACAATAGGAGAGAACTGATGATCTGCTGGAGATTAACAGTTCTTAGGCTCACTAAGGGAGGCTTTGGTGGTTTGATAGGAAAATAAAGATAACTGTTCAAACGGAGTATATTAGAATACTATGTGTTGAAGTCTGCCATTTCCAGAGTGAAAGATAGTGGTCTTTTTAAGTACATGTGTTTAAGTACGACCATGAATTCTCACTCATGTTCTTACTCAATCAATCCATAAAACTAACCAAGTATCAACAGATACTTCAACCAAAACATAAAACAATCTAAGTATCAACCGATACTTGAAACAAAGCATAAAACAAACTAAGTATCAACCGATGCTTGAAACAAAGCATAGAACAAACAAAGTATCAACTGATACTTAAAACAAAACATAAAACAAACTAAGTGAGTACCAGCTCCGGTTACACTATAAGACAAAGTAAGAAGGCGAGGCATACTAGTCCACGCAAACATAACAAATCAATTCACCTACGAGTAACATAGGATTGGCGAATAGGGTGTAGCTACGTTAGTGCCAAAGCGCTATTACTATTAGATAGTGGAGCTACAGGCCCTGTTCTAAGTAGTCAATGGGTTAAGAGTACTCAAGCTTCTTGTGTAAAAAGAAGGATTCATACCCCAATACATGATACAAGTGGAAATCACATACCCGCATTAGGTATTTATTATACTAAGTTCTTGGATCTGAAGATAGGTGATCATGTGAACAGTATGCATTTCGAGGTAGCAGACATAGCTGACACTCCCATCGATGGTTATCTTCCTATGTCGTAGTTAAAGGACCACAATCTAGACATCGATTGGGAAGTAGGATCACTGACCTGGTGCTCCGATTCTTGTAAGGCAAACTGCCTAACAAAGCAGAGATGGTTAGTTTATATGACCGATGAAGAACTATTGGCCGAAGATCTCGAAAATGTATATTTTCTAAGGATGGTACAGTTTTCGGATAATGCAGGTGAAGATGTTACAGTCCAACTTCTACTAGAGTATAATGACTTTAGAGATATCTTTGGTTAAGAGAGGATAGATGCACTACTAGGACATACAAAGTATGATCATAGAATTGAGTTAATTCCTGGTAGTATGCCTCCATTTGGGCCTATCTATCCGATATCCGAGAAGGAGCAAAATGCGCTCTGTGAATTCATAAATGAGATGTTACAAACTAGAAAGATAGAAGGATCTACTTCCTCATCCTCGGCTCCTATACTTTTTGTGCCAAAACCAGATAGTACTCTAAGACTAGGAATAGATTACGGATGACTAAACCAGACTATAGTGAAGAATAGATCTCCTCTCATGTTAATTAATGAATTGCCAGGAGGGTTCTCAAAAGCTACAGTATATAGCTTAATGGATCTGAAAAATGGGTATTGGTGAATCTGAATGGCGGAAAAGGCTAAAGGAAATACTTACTTGTATGAGGAACTTAAAGCCTTTCGCTGTGAAATTGGATTACATCATTTAAACTAATGCCCTTTGGGCTATGTAATGCTCCTGCTACCATCCAGAGTATGATAAATAACATATTACGAGATATGCTTGGCAAAGGAGTTGTCGCCTATCTGGACGATATTCTGATTTACTCGGAGATAATAGAGGACCAGGTTTCTCTTGTCAGGCGAGTAATGGAAAGGTTACAGAAGCATCGACTATGTGCAAACATCAAGAATCCATTCTTCTATAAGAGTGAAATAGAGTTCCTAGGTTACAGGATATCTGAGAAAAAGATATCTATGACAACAAAGAAGGTGCATACCATTTTAGATTCAAAACCACCAACTAGCATCATTGGAGCCCAAGGCTTTATGGGCTTCACCAACTTCTATAGAAGGCTAATAGAAAGGTTTAGCAAGATCACAAAACGTTTGACAGACCTTACTAAGAAGGATGTCCGATTTAATTAGACTCCTGCCTGTACCAAAGCTTTTATTCAATGAACAAGGGCTTTCACATCGGGGCCAATCCTAGCACACTTCCATCCCGGTCACCAGACTAGACTGAAGAAAGATGTGAGTGACTTCACATTGGGTGCAATACTATCTCAGTTTTGTGAAGATGAGAAGTAGCACCCCATGGCCTTTCATAGTAGGAAGTTACACCCAGCTGAGATAAATTATGATGTCCATGACAAAGAAATGACTGCTATAGTAGCAGCTTTGTAGGATCGGAAATATCTCTTTAGGTCGGTGGAGGGAGAGATTTCGGTTTACACCAACAATAAGAATTTGGAGTACTTTAATAGTACGAAGACCATCAGCTGCTGGCAACATCGCTGGTGTTAAGAATCCTACCGGGCACTGAGGTGCCTCAGGTAACAATTCTTAATTCTCAGTGAGGTAATAGTTCTTAGGCCGACACCTACGCAATACTGATAGTGAAGTCCTCTTGATTTCTATCTTATCGCGCCTATTCCACTGATCTTCTTAAGTCCTCACTTAGGACTTATTTGTTCGATGTAGAAAGAGAGACAGGTTTCTCTCATGGGAGGAAAGACAATCTCTGGGTTTCTTGAGATAAATCTTAATGAGGGTAAAGGTAGGTTTTATTGTAATAACCTAAAGGTAGGAAATAAACAAGAAGAACCTGTGAAGAGCTAATACTAGGGTTGCTAGTGACCGTTTATATAGTAGCTCTTCACCTGGGGTGACTTATACTTTTGCATCATGTAAACCCTGTGACTCATAACTATGAGTCATGGGAAATCCATCAGCTGACTCCTATGAGTCACTGTCCAACATACCTAAAATCAATCCAAACATAATGACCAAATCAGGTGTGCAACTCACATCACCTTAGTGAAACCTATGACTCATAATTTGAGTCATGTGAAAGTCATAACATCCTGTGACTCACAACTATGAGTCACAACTAGGCAAACATAATAACCTATGGCGTATTTGTATGCGCCATGTGAAATGCCAACATACCTATAGCTTGGAATCCTAAGTTATGTGAAATCTACCTTGCTTAGTCACAGTTTGTGACATTAGCTCCCCTCTCCCTCAGCCCGAGTCCCATCAGGCTTACAACAGTCTTTCCTCCAATTCCCATGCCCTGTCCCCTGGTTGTCCCCACTGGGCTTCTTTGTTTAACCAAGCCCTAACTTTCCTTATCCTCATCAGGACCCTTTCCGCCTCCCTCTCTTCCTTTCGCCAGTTGTTCTGGAGTTCCTTTCTTATCCTCATTTCCTCCTGTAACTCGCTCTGGAGTTGTCCTATCTTTTCCACTTGCCATTCTAATATTATTTTTGTCTCCTTCCCTTCCGCCAACAATTTTATTATCATTGTCTTTGGTTTCTCCATTCCCATCCCTTTCTCCCAGGAGAGGTGCCTCATCTTCTTCGGTTTTACCCATTTTTGTTTTTTCACCCCCCTCCTACTCAACTCTGTACTCGGAGTTGGTTGAAAGTATTGTACCAGAGCCACTGACTCTGGCCCTGGGGACTTCGCAGGTGATCTCAGTAGTAAAGTCTTAGGTGGTCATCTGTTCCCTTCATAAGGCCAATATCCTGCACCCTCCTTCTCAGTATAGTTCACTTGGCACTTGTCGTTGTAGCAACCTGTCCATGACCAGTTTGCATGTTCCCTTTTCGGGGTTGTTTTTGTTCAAATGTGTACGGTACGGCACTATCTTAATAACTTTGTACGAAAATACGACACAGTAGAAGGAGTATACTGCGGGTGCGCTAAGCGAGGAGGAGTTTTATATGAAGGTAGATTGGTAGTAGTTCTTGTCCTTAATTCTCTTAAGTAAGATGGGTGGTAACTCCTATTTATACAGGTGCGCATCTTTCACATAACTAAGAGGAAATGCAAGGGAAAACATAAGTGTCGACGTGTTTGACCCTAACATAAGCAGGAAAAACATAAGTGCGAACATGTTTGACCGTAAAGAACTGCCAAGGAAATCCCATAAAACATGTGTAAAATCTAAGATGGTGTGAACGGATAATTAAAACATAATTGTAAATCAAATGACCGATGACCGTGCGTGATGATGCATAAAATGTAAGAAATAAATCTGAACACCAGATAAGAAAAGCACGCCATAATCCCCTAATTGTATCAAGAAATATCAATAAAATATATGTAATACATACTCCGCTGTAGTAATGTCTATGAACTAGAAATAATAGTAGGTAGAGGAATATACGATTTTATCAAGGAGAATATATATATGAAACGAATTAGAAAATTCAACAGTTTTCTTTCTCAAAACGAGGTCCGCTAAGTTGGTCCAGTCTTCCTTGCTCCATTCTTCCTTGATCACTCTTGGGATACGATACCCTGGGCTCATTGGCGTGATGTGCTTGAATGCATTGCATTGTGAAATGTTCTGTAGAGCCGACGGTATACGCAATTGCTGGTATTGGGTCACGGGCTGATCCCAATGGTAGGAATTGGTTCTGCAGAGTAGCTGGGCTGAGTCCTTAGATTCTTGCATGTCCACAATGCTCAGCTGGTGGCTTGCGAGGGTATCTTGCTGGAATTGGGGGATTGCATATTGTGCGTTATTGAAGTTGTCTGCTAGGTACCAGGTTTTATGGTGTTCCAGTGAATATCCAGTCCACTTAGCTCAGTATTACAGGCAACTGTAGTGTAATTAAGAGTCGACAATTTCTTTGAGTTCATATTCTGATTCAAGGTGTATTTTGATAGGCTGTGGTAGTGGTTTTACTTGTGAAGGTAGAGGATTGTCTTATTATTATTATTATATGTCATT
>LN891020.1:247403-273240 GCA_900010015.1 Tuber aestivum | reverse complement strand
CAGTTGATAGAAGTGATGAAAAACAAATGATAAAGGATGATTTGTTGATGAAAAGTCTGTAAAAAGGGTAGGGGAAGCGGTGAGAGTTGGCTGTTAGCCAATGAGGTGAAAGCTCGGCGAAAAATTTGGTGTGGTTTTTTCTTTCGCTGTGGTTGTAACGGCAACGGAGTCAGAGGATTGTCTTGATAGGGTTCAAGGAGGCTGATGTGGAAGGTGTTGTATATCTTCATTGAGGGCAGAATGTTGAGCTTATAAGCATGGCTTCCTATCTTTACCAATATCTTGAATGGTCTGATTTTGTTGTAATCTAAGTTTTTCGTAGGTGGCGTAGTCCTGATATTGCGTGGTAGTAACCAAACCATATCTCATGATTCAAGGTTTGGTTCAGGTTTTCTGTGATGATCGTACGCTTCCTTTTGTCACAGTTGTGCCATGACCATTTCTGTTTGTAATATGTTATGAAGTTAACTCATATCTTTCCTGTCCGCTATCTTTCCTTTGAGCATATGGCCGACAGTCTCGTGTTCTGCATGTAGGCCATAGTTCGCATAGAAGTGTATCGTCTTAATTGTTTCTTGTTTTCCATTGTTTTATGCAAATTCTGCTGTTGGTAGCCATTCATACCAATCATCTGGTTGGTAATTGACGTATGCTCTAAGGTATTGTTCCAATATGCCGTTTATCCGCTCCATTTGTCTATGGGCTTGAGGGTGCAAGGCTGTGCTTCAGACATCTTTCAATCCATAATTTTTCCCTTATTTGTTCCCACACCTCGGATGTGAACAGTGATCCTCTGTTCCTGATAATATCTTTTGGTAACCCATGCAGCCAGTAGATTTCTTTTAAAAACAGGATGGCGAACTGTTGTGCAGTCATATCTGTTCAGTAGGCTATGAAGTGACTCATTTTGGTCAAGAGATCTACTACCACTAGTATGGCGTTTTGATCATTCAACTTTGGTAAGTCCGTAATGAAATCCAGGGAAATAAACTTCCATGGTTTTTCTGGTGCTTCATTGGATTTGACTAATCCATAAGGTGCGTGTCATACCACTTTGGTCCATTGGCACATATTGCAATTTCTGACATATCATTTGATGTCTTCCCTTATCTTTGGCCAATAGTAATGTCGGTTGACGAACTCAGTAGTTTTGGCTGTTCCCCATGTCCCGCATATGGGAAATCGTGATGGTGATGTATCATTTCGGTAAGTAATTCTTCTTTTTCTGGGATCCATATCTTCCCATAGTACTACAGATAGTCATCCTTCCATTGGTATAGCCCTAAGGCAATACCTTTAGTTTTCTTCATTCCATCAGTTAGGTTTTTCTTTATCTCCTGGATGCCCTCATCTAGCAAACTTTCTTTTCGAATATCTTCTTCCAGTATCGTTTGTGTTTCTTTCGTTAAGGGATTCAAATCCACTATCTTTATCTCCCGGTTGGAAATATTTTTCTTTCGGTAAGAGTATTCGTTGTTTTTGTTTAATCCTTTCATCTTCGGGGTCCTTTGGTTGGTCTGTTGATCGTCTGATTAAGGCATTGGGTGTTCCCCCTTCTTTTCCTGGCCGGTATTCAATTTTGAAGTTGTAAGTGCTGAGCCGTTCCAGCCATGGTATTTGTAGTCTATTAAGTGCTTTCGTCGTCATGAAGGGTACTAGGTTTTTGTAGTCCGTGAGTATATTGGTGGGCCCTTGGTTGTTTTGTGCGTATCTTCTCCATTCCTCCAGGGCTTGAACTATTGCCAATAGTTCTTTATTGTAGATCTCGTAGTTGCATTCTGCAAGGGTTATCGTTTTGGATTGGAAAGCCACTGGTCTCTATTTTCCATCTTCACATTTTTGGAATACTATGCCTGAGCATATGTATTTCGATGTATCTGTCTCAATCATTGTTTCTTTCTTTGGCTTGAAATATACCAGTATTGGTCCTGGGGTGATCTTGGTTTGAAGTTTGTCGAAAGCCTCTGTTTCCTTCGCTCCCCAATCCTATTTAACATCCTTCTTGATCAGGTTATATAGGGGCTTAGCTGTTTGGCTAAATCCCTCTATAAACCTCCTATAGAAATTGCAGAATCACATAAAACCTTGCATATTAGTTTTGTTCTTTGGGTACTCCTATTCCCATATTGCTTTGGCTTTGACAGGATCCATTCAGACTCCTTATTCATTGATGATGAATCCTAGGTATTTGGTTTCTTCTTTATGGAATTCGCATTTTCTGGGTTTGTACTATAGCCCTGATTCCTTGATATCGGCCATTATGTTGCTGACGTCCTTTTGGTGTTATCTCATATCTTTGGAATATATGAGTACATCATCGAGACAGACGATCCAGTATATGTTCAGGTACTTGTGGAGTACTCTATTGATCCATCTTTGGAAGGAGGCTGGTGCGTTGGTTAGCCCGAAAGGCATAACCAGCTATTGGTATCTTCTATATTTCGTTGTAAATGTGGTTTTCCATTCATCTCCTTTCTTGATTCTGATGTTGTGGTAGGCATCCCAAATGTCTAGTTTAGTGAAGTATTTGGCTGATGCTAGTCGATCCAATGCTTCTCCTATTAGAGGTAGACGGTACCTATCCTTTTTGGTTATTTCATTGAGTACTCGATAATCAATGCATAGTCTTAACTTCCCGTCCTTCTTCTTGATGAATAAAGTCGGTGACCCTCCATTGGCGTAGGATGGTTGGATCCATCCTCTTTCCAGATTTTGTTTAATATATTTCCTCAGTTCTTCAGGCTCTGTTTCTCCCAACTGGTATATTCTTTTCTGTGGCAACCCTTTGCCACATTCTTCGAAATTGATTTCCACATCCACATTGGGTCCGTGAGGGTATAGCTAGGTGGATTTCTTTTCTTAGAACAAGTCCAGAGGGTGATGGTATTCTTGTGGTACCAGCTTATCCAACTGTTCAGCATTTGCTTGTGGTCAACTTCTTATTACAAGTTCTGCGCTAATGTTAATCTTAGCTAGGCTGGTTCCTGCATCTTGGGAATCCCATATGAGGATTCCTGCTGTTTCTCCCTTACAGTAGAACTTTCTGAAAGCTCGTGCCAATATTCGGTTGATCTCGATCCTTTTTGGTGGAGCTTCCTTGGTCGTACTTTCTTAGTCCATACTGCCAAACCCTTTGGCACCCCTCTTGGTCTTGACCAGGCTTTCCACTTCTTAGACTTCTTGTTCGTTGATTTTCTCGATTATCAGTTGTGCTACATTCTCGTCTTTCTTCATATTATAATCTTTGTCGCTCTGGTTGACCATGACACTCTTCAATTCACCTGTATAGTGGGCGTCTATTACTCCAGCATTGGTAGTGAGTCTGTGCTTAACTGTGAGACCACTGCATGGTGCTATGTGCCCCTAGGTGCCTTGAGGTAATTGTATGGCTAATCCAGTTGGGACAATTACCTGCCCATTGGCTGGTATCTTAACTTCCTGTTTGGTATACAGGTGGTGCCCTGCTGCCTTCTCGGACCCTCTTGTGGGTATCTTTGCTTCTTGGCTTAGTCTTTAAACGTTGATCTTTTAATCCTTTCTTGGTCGTACTTGGTTGAACTTCGATTCTAAGTTCTTTTTGATTGCTTCTTCTTCAGGAGGTGTGTATACCACTGGCAAACTATTGAGACACCATGTCGTACATCGTTCGCTGTCGAAGGTAACTTTTCCCTTTTTTCAATTTATTGTCGGATTATGTTGTCTTAACTATGGCATCCCTAGAATAATTTCATGGTGTTGTAGATTCGCCACTTGGAAGGTAGCCACTTTCCTATAGTCTCTAATTTCCATAGATACTCGCGTGGTATGGGTAATAGGTCCCATTGCGCTAGGTTTTCCATCCACGAGCTAAATCTGTCTTGCTTGTTTTATTTTCTTGGTCCTTGGTTGATATTTTTTACATACTTTGTCATCGATGAAATCTTCCCTTGCTCCTGAATTGAGCATTGCGTGTATCATTGTTCCTTGTTGTTTGTCATTCTAAATTGTGGTTTTGATCATGATATAATTATTGTCGTTGTTATTCGTTTTCTAGATTAAAAGAGTGTAATAGTTGGCCGTTGAAATGGTTTTGTCTTTCGGCGGGTCCCGCAGACCATCTATTGCTGGGGACCTTCATCTTTTACTACCGTCTCATATCCCTCATTGATTTCGATTTCCCTCAACTTGCTGTGTGGTTGGAATCTGGGGCTCGGCCTTGGGTTCTGTTGGTTTCTCTCTTGGTTTGGAGTAGGGTTGGCACGTCGTCTGCAATCCTTGATCATGTGCCCTCCTATTCCACATCTTAGGCATAGGTTATTGTTTAGTCATTGCAGGTACTCATCTTTTACGACGTTGAGGCATCGTCCCTTTCGAGTGGTATCCAGGTCCATGGTGTCTCCTCCTTGGGTGGTTGTTCTGAAGGTTTCATTTTGGTTCCTAGGTGTACCTTGGTTTCTTGTATCTGTATTATTGCTTTGTATTCTATTTGACTAGTTCCTTTGGATCCAGTCCAGTTGTCCAAACTAGATTTCTTTGCCAATGGCCCAGTGGGCCATCTCTTGGGTCGTAGTGAATTTTTCCTCGCTGTACCTCCATGCCACTTAATAAGTTCTTCTCAAGCCTTTCATGAACCATCTTATAGAAGAGGCCTCAGCGTACTCTGCATAGTACTGGAGTAGTCGGAACTCATACCAATAATCGGTGATATTCTTCGTTCCATGGCAAATCTCTTCCAATTTGTTTAGTACCAATTGGCTTAGTTCAATGTCTGTAAATTGGGCTTCAAATCCTGCCTTGAAGCTGACCCAGTCCCTCCATGGTGTAATATTGCTGACCACAACAGGAGTTACCCATCTTAGAGCTGTTCCTTCGAGTAGGGTAAGAGTATATCATATTTTGTCTTGGTTGTTTTCTTGTATCCATCCTACTTCGTTGAAGTTAGTCAAGAGTTTTACCATCAATCCTCGTAAATTGCTTCTATCCCCATCATATCATGATGGGGTCTTGACTTTGGGTTGTTGTCCTGTTCGTCTTATAGCCTCTCGTACCATCTGTTCCACTTTGTTTCATAGAACCATCTCAGGAGGTGCTGGTCCTGCTGGAGGTGGGCCTGGCGGGTAGTACTGGTGCTGACATTCTGTCACGTTTCATTGTTTCTGCTGGTTCTTCTTCGTTTGGAGTAGTGGCTTGTTTGGGTGTGACCGGACTGGCTGACCTTGCTGAGTGTCTACTTGCTTCACAAAGCACTACTTCTAATTCCCTAGACCTAAACTGTCATCTTGTAGGTCTATGTCTCCTTCTGGATCTTGGTTAAAAGAATCCGTAGTGAAATCGTTAAGTTTCGCATTGTAGACATATTCCAATGTTAAGAATCTTACCAGGCACTAAGGTATGACAGGTAATGATTCTTAATTCTTTGTGAGGTAATAGTTCTTAGGCTGATGCCTACACGATACTGATAGTTAAGTCCTCTTGATTTCTATCTTATCATGCCTATTCCCCTAATCTTCTTGAGTCCTCACTCAGGACTTATTTGTTTGACATAGGAAGAGTGACAGTTGTCTCTCGTGGGAGGAAAGACAATCTCTCGGTTTCTTAAGATAAATCTTAAAGAGCATGAAGGTAGGTTGTATTGTTATAAGTTAAAGGTAGGACGTAAACAAGAAGAATGTGTGAAGAGCGAATACTAGGGATGCTAGTAACTCTTTATATAGTAGCTCTTCATCTAGCGTGACTCACACTTTTGCGTCACGTAAACCCTGTGACTCATAACTATAAGTCATGCGAAATCCGTCAGCTGACTCCTATGAGTCGCTATACAACATATCTAAAATCAATCCAAACACAACAACCAAATCAGGTGCGCGACTCGCGTCACCTTAGTAAAACCCATGACTCATAATTTGAGTCATGTGAAAGTCATAATATTGTGTGACTCACAATTGTGAGTCACAAACAGGTAAACTTGAACATAATAACCTATGTCGCATTAGTATACACCATGTGAAATTCTAACATACCTATAGCTCGGAATCCCGAGTTATGTAAAATCTGCCTTGCTTAGTTACAGTCTGTGACAGCTGGGCAGAATTCCTGCACCAATTCAATTTCAAGGTAGTTTACCATGAAGGAAGGCTGAACATGAAGGCAGATACACTGTTAAGGTATGGAGACCACTACTCTGAAGGAGAGAGTAATTTTCTATCTGAGACACTAAAGCTGTTTTCTCGCTCCGGACAATGGGCTGTAGGACAAGAGCGAGACCTCTTATGGCCACACTGACTGTCAGCCTGTCAAGGTTACTGGTTGCAATCAGCATTTTTAGATGCATTGCCCGTCCCAGTGAGACAGGATCCTCTCTATATGAAGGACTTGAAGGCCGTGTTGGCGAATGATAATGAAGTCAACTGCAATCTGACCATTGAAAAAGATTCCCTCCTGTACAAGAATAGGTACTACATTCCTGACTTGCAGGATGTGACGCATAAGATCATGGAAGTTGAGCATGACTCCCATATTGCGGGGCACTTTGGGACATACCAGATGGTAGGGAGGATTAGGGCTAATTTCTTTTAGCCTAAGATGGATGAGAGCATTTTGGACTATGTTCATACATGTGATGTCCGTCAATGGAACAAGTCCATTAAACATAAGAAGTTTGGCTTGTTAGAATATGTCGGAGTACCTTTGAGGCTGTGGATGGATATCTCAATGGACCTCATAGTAGTGGTACCTGAATCAGAATGGTATACCAAAATTTGTGTAATCATAGATACATTCTCAAAGATAGCACACTTTATACCTTTGACCACAATGGTCCCAATAAAGTATCTGGCCCTGATATTCCTGAAGGAACTTTGGCGGCTCAATGGGCTCCCAGAATCTATTATCTCTGACTGAGATGCTTGATTTACATCCAAGTTTTAGATGAGTCTAATGCAACAGTTACAACTGAAACTACAGTTATCAACCGCTTTCCACCCTGAGACTGAGGGGCACACTGAGCAGGTAAACCAGATCTTAGAGCAATGTTTAAAAAATTATTGTTTATACTAGTAGGATGATTGGGCTTTACTACTACCTTTAGCGGAATATATGTACAATACATCCACCTCTGAATCTACTAAGTTATCTCTATTTGAGGTCAACTATAGCTTTAACTGCTGGACCAACTGGTTGGGTACTGTTTCGGAGCAACAAGGTGTTCATCCCAGTAGCATGCCATTAGTTAAGAACTGGGAAGATGTCTGGCAAGAAGTCCGAGGTACACTTAAGCGAGCTTAAGAGAGACAAAGAAAATAGCACAACCAGAAATGGTTGCCATCCGGGGAATGTGTTAGCGTGGAAGACGTGACTAACGGAAGAGCAAAGAAGGCTGATCGCGGGATGCTAAATCGAAAGAACATCTGTATTAAGCAATCTATGGAGTAGCTGGACCACCGAATGTTTGAGTTCTTTATGGTCAAGCGCAAGGTTCAAGTTGAAAACCGAGCTTATGAACTCCTATTGCCTGCCTGCTGGTCTATCCACCCTGTATTCAATATCAGACTCTTAGAACCCTATCATGAAGACCCAAGTGGTAAAAGGACCACGGAAGTCACAGTCCCCAAGATAGTAGATAATGAGCCCTGCTACATTATTGAGGTAGTCGGAGATAGTCAATGGTATAGAAACCTGAAAGCAAAGTTTCCTAATCGCTTTATACAATACCTAGTTTCATGGAAAACTA
The DNA here is from genome assembly GCA_900010015.1 of Tuber aestivum. Classification (NCBI taxonomy): domain Eukaryota; kingdom Fungi; phylum Ascomycota; class Pezizomycetes; order Pezizales; family Tuberaceae; genus Tuber; species Tuber aestivum. The sequence goes on along the minus strand of LN891020.1, from coordinate 265,532 downwards.
TGGCACAGAGGAAAACTCTTGGGAGCCATATGAGATGCTAGAAGGAACTGGCTTAGCAGCGATGAAAGATTTCCACCACCAGTATCCCCATGGACCCAGTGATGATAGGGTTAAGGGCGAACCGAATAGGGGAAATAAAAGATGATGTTAGCGGATCACGTGGGTCCTTAGAGAAGAGGGGAGTAATGTAATGACCCTACATTATTGAGCTACAGTAACCTATGTCTACACCCATACATAAGACCGGGAGGTTGGATGGTAGACTTGGTGGGCATTTGGGCGCATGTCCGAGGGATATCTGATGGTCCAGATGTTCTAAACAACCGAAGGTACTTATAAGATAGGTGTACCTGAGTAGCAGAAGTACTGTAACTATGTCTGCCCTGACCTATCAATAGCTCAGAGAGTCAGGTGAGTTTACCCTGTCTAGGAGAGTCACATTACCCTGTCATGAAGACTGGTTTCATGTCACCATGGACATACTTACCCTACCTTTGGGACACTACTATCCTACTGTCGATTGAAAAGGTTCTTGAAAGAATTCTGGGAACTATTAGGATTGTTTGTTACGCAATGACGATAAGCAGGCACTTGCTTGCATATTGATTAGAAGACTACGGGAGGAGCTATAGTGCTCTGAACGAGGTATAACTTGGCAGAATTATTCCTCCCAGGTACCTGCGACCCCAGGGCTTGCCCCAGGTATCATGGGTCAAAACGGGTAGAGTTGCCATCTTACGCATTAAATGGAGTTGATGAAGACATATCTATAACACTGTATGCATCACTGCTATCTGTCCAACCAGCGGCTGTTCGCAGGATATATAAGGGGGCCAAGGCGAGAAGGTCTGGTACCTTCTCCAAAAACAACAGAGTAAAATGGACCAAAACTGACAGAGTTAGTGGGAGCTATCCGGAAGAGTCCCTAGAGTAGTCCCTGGCAGTGCCGGAGACATCTGGGAAGGTTTTATACCAATCAAGCCTACATGTGCCCCTTTGCCATAGGCTCTTTCTGGGTTGTTTGAGGACTCTAATAGCATGATACTTATCATGGTGAGTGGTGTTCTGGGGATAAAGGACCATGGGTAGCACCCACCAGTCCCACGGCCACCACAGCTCTCAGCGGGAGCATCGTAGACCTTCTAAGTTCACAGTTAAGATAGATAGAACTTAACCAGAAAACACCTGATATCTACGAGTGCTTGGAGAGGGCATAGCACATGGGAAGAGAGTCATTTAGTTAGCTTTCCTAGGCAGCTCGACAGTTAGCCACTGGCCAGGTACCGATGCACAAAGGTTTTCACTCCGGCAGGTGTATTGGTAAACCCCTCGCAGGAACTGATGTGAATATAGGAGATTTCTACTACAGTGCGCTGACGCCTAAGGCCCTTCGAGGATATGGTAAGGGTGCCAGGCAACCCTCATGGAAAAGAGCATACTCGTGTTGATTGGAGTAACCTGATGGGGGAGGTTTTAGTATAAGTCTGACTACTTAAAGATTAAAAGAGAACTCTCCTACCCCCACACAATCAACATCCTCTTGAAAGACCTTAATTGAGGTAAGCCTGAGCTTCACGATATTAAGTTTTGCCATTTACTTTTCTTCTTTACACTGTGCAAGAGCAGTGTTTAAGAAATTTGAAGTTTGGTATGCCTGCATCCTTAGGGACCATCTACCTGTGGGAGCCCCTGTTACAACTAGGACTCTGAGTATGAGCTTTTCACATGTTCTTCTACTTTATTTCCTACACCTCTACCTTCAATCCGAGATGGTATTGTATGTACCTTGGAGATCCCCTACTGACCATTCCATCCTACTTCATGCTTTATTTATCTATTATTTGTTTGTCGCTTGATGTTTTCATTCTCCTCCCCGACTCGGATTCAGTTGATGTCTTGGTCTGACCTCCAAAGGTACTTGGGAGCGATATCTATGGCCTTACCCAGTAATTCCTTGCACAATTGTGTCAGTGAGACATGTCATCTCCTGCCCCTGCCTCCTCCCCGGCCTCATCCCCTGTTCGTCCTGGGCCTTCTTCCTTGTTTCCTGACCATGGCCCTACCCCCTCTAGATTGGGTACGACTGGTACTGTCGTCCCACCCTTCTCTGAACCTGAGGCTGACCATGGCCTTGTTCTAGTTATGACAGGATCGTTCGTAGCACCTGGTGTGAACTATAAGTTCCTTGGTCTTTTGCATGTATTTGGTTGTGTCAATGCCATGAAACTGGAGTTTGACGTGAAGGTCCGAGCACTGGTGGTTTCTCATGTGCCTGAAAGTATGATTGAATTGGAAGCAGTAGTCAGTGGGTTTATGTCTGGTGCCAGTTGTTCTGGCCCATGTGAACTAGATCCTGAATCTACAACTGGCCTGTTTATGAGACCTCATTCTGACCAGGGGTCTTTGTTTACCCTATCCTACAATATCTTAGCTCTCCGTGACTCCCAGGCTGTTGTATCTGGGTCCTCAGCTCCCCCACCTGCTAGCACTCCTGTTGCAAGTAGACTGGTTAGCTGGGCTTCCACCCCTTCTCAGGTGCCTCTTGGCTCGGTTAGGGATATTCCTTATGGCCCGCCGCCTGTTGTATCCAAGGGCTCCTCCCTCCCCTCCTACTTCGATACCCAACCCTCCAGTGAGAGGCTGTTGTACGGTGGCAAATTCCGGCTCAATCGCGAATCAGACAGCGATTATTTGCCCACACCCCCCCTTGCCTGTGGTAAACATGCTGCACCCTCCCCTTCTCCCATGCCCGTTCCGTCCAGTGGCAGCTCTGGCTCCATCTATACTCCAACTAAGGGTGTCCCCACTGTGAACCAAAAAAAGATGACTGTCGTTCCAGCTAATGCTATGCTGGACCAACACGAACAAAGATTGACTGCACTACAAACTATGGCTGACCCTATCGACTTAACAGCAGATACTCCCACTGATGGTAGTTCCCCCCCTCTCTCCTTTCTACAGCTAATATTGTTTCCTCGACAGAGGTTATCGCTAGGGATATGCCCATGGATCTGGGTGGACAATGAGATTCGGAAACTACTGGCCTTGGAGACAGTAAGTATACTGACTCCGACCTTCCCTCCTCACTGGTGCGATCACCTATACTGATGCTACTTCCCACTAGTAGGGAACCCAGTGCCGATGCTCAGGTAGTTGAAGCTGATGCCATCCTCCTATGTCTATATGAGGAGCTCTATGAAGCCCGAGAACATTCTACATCTGTGGTGTCTGGTGACATTATGCTGTCACTATTCAATCAGGTTATGACTGATGATGCAATTCCATCCCGTAGTGACTCCTCGTCACCTAACTATACGATGGAGGATGGCCTTGACTCTGACTCTGAATCAGATATGGCGGGACACATACGGGAAATGATGGATGGCTTGGACGACTCCCGCCAAGAGGCACCCCTTGGTCCTAAAAATATTGGCTTTAAAATGGGCCAACGATGTCACAGGATGGAAAAAACAATCAGAGTACTGATTGACATAGTTGAGGCTCAAGGTTCCTGTATTGTTACATTGGAAGGTTTGGCAGCTCGGTTATCACCAGTCCTTCCTCCTAAATCTATTCAGTCCACGAAGGTCCAAGGGCTAGTCCGTACAGATAACAGATCTTATGCAGTTGCGGCTGGGGCAATACCAATAGATGCATGGTCAGTTTCAGTTAATTTGATTCCTGACGTTCGGACCTTCAACTCCTCAGATCCCCCCTCTGTAACATCTGCCTAGGCTGATGAGCCCAAGCCCAAGAGGAATAGGTCACCAGCCCAAATTGAAAAAAGGCGGGTTAGGAACAAAGCCTTTTGGGAAGCTAAGAAGGCAATACAACAATCCACCTGTGGATCTAGTAACACTTCGGCGCTACCAGCCATAACTCAGGGAAATGCACCAATCCCTCCTGTCCCAATTAAGGGGAGCTCATTGCCGATTTCGGCCAAGGCTGAGGTTAAACCCAAGCTATGCTTGGTGGCCCACTCTCTGTCTGGAATTATGCCAATGGATGATCTGGTTTCTTTTGGCCTGGCTGCTATGACGACGGGCGCCTGGACCATGGTGACCTTCCAGATAGATATTTAGAGAACGTCAGTTGGACGGACAGACCTCAGCAACAAGGTGCCACCCCCACCTGCATCCACCCCGAAACCTAATACTAGGGAACAACACCTCACTATGCGGTTTGTCGTCCCTGTAGGTACTAGGAAGAAGGTCCTCCTCCCTGATAGTATTTCGGCTGAAACCATTCGGGCTCGTATTAATGTATCTCTGTCCAATCAGGGTAAGGTTAAACTGAGATACCCCTATTTTAGGGAAGTACCGCTAATAGACAGCATTAGTTGCATTTACTTGACACTGGCTGATTACTTGGTCATGGATATCACTGGATCGCTCGACAAGGTTAATCTGTCTCTTATTAAGGACTTGAGGCTGCCAGAATTTGATTTCTAAAGAGATTTGGCCAAACTGGATATCCTGGTTTATGGGGTTCTGTTGGCTGATACTGGCTAGGGTTCAGTATGGAAAGTTGAGGGTTGGACAGGTGACAAGGCCTATGACCGCCTTCATACTGATTTGGAGATGGCTAACCCAGGTATTATTACAACTGGTCGTCTCAACATATTGGGATCCATCACTGCTATGAGAAATAATAATGCAACCTCATGGGGTATCTGGTTTGTAGTTGAAAAAAGCGAGGCTGTATTGGCTGCCCTCAAATCAGAATAGATCTTTATGCGGGGTGGACCTTGGAAAGTTAGCATGTTCATGCGACATCAACCCGCTTCTATGTGTGGTAAGTGTCTCCAAGTTGGACATCATCAGATTACTTGTGGCTTCTCCTCTCAATGTCTGTTTTGCTTTGGCAACCACTTGTCCTGTGAGCATATTTGTTGTGCTCTTAACTACTCTGGACACATAGGTGAAACATGCAGCCATACATGACAGTTGGGTTTTCTGTGTGATAGGTCTGGCGACTTCACAGGACACTCACGCTGCCAGCACATCCACCTCCTGTCCTCCTCACTGGCTGCTCCTGTGGCTGGGAGGTCCCCCATTGTAGCTGATGATAGAAGCCACGTTGGAATTGCTGACCACTCCATGAACAGCGAAAACAAGAAGGTTAAAGGAAAGCGCCCTACACTGCAGTCCGACTGCTTTATTTGCGATAAGGAAGACCCCCACAAACCTGGTGGCCGGAGATGCTATGCTTGCCATGAGGTTGGTCATATCCATAGAGATTGTAAGGGTAAGTAGGTTGCACATGCCTCCACTCCTTCCCCTATTGGTATTTTGAAACCATTGGTCTGGACTGCTACTACTACTGCTGGTGAAATGATTGAGGGTTCCACACAGTCCACTACAGCTTGGTTTGACCGAGAAACTGGTAATGTTGGTCATATAAGTAGGGACGGATCTTCTGAATCCCCCCTTTAATACTTATTACAACTATAGCATTAAATGTAGGGTGGAGTGTGAGGAACTGGACCCTGGCGTTTGATGTATTTTTTTATATTGATTTGTTTTTTATTTTGGAACCTCCTGTTGACGGTGATAGTTGTTATGTTATGCACGAGGTTGAGGGGTGGAATTTGTTTTCCTTTATGCCTGGGTCTGGTGTTGAGATATTTGTACACTTGTCTTTGTACAGGTTGTTGGATGTTGTGAGCCATGAGGACATAATGGCTGTTGTGAAGTGTTGGTAGGGTAGTGTTGAGAGAAGACTGGGGGGTGTTTATCTACCTCCATCCCTACAAGGCCACCAGGCTAAGCTTGAGTTATGAATCACTGGTCTGAACAAGACCGATATTGTGTTTGGGGATTTCCATGCGCGGCACCCATATTGGGACCCCCATGGGACCAACCAACGAGGCCAATATCTCCGGTCATGGGCAACTGCTCACCATCAGCAAATGGTTCTTCCTGATAAACCAAGATTTGGTGATATTTCAGTTCTTGACCTGTGCTTTTATGGTTGAGGAAACATTCGACATCGGCTGTTGGATGCTGCTGGATGCGAACCCCAAGCCCAGATGCTACAATTATTGGCTAATGTACCACTTAATATGTGCCATGTTCAACCTGCCTGGAAGAAAGTCGATGGGGTCTGGTGGGAGAGAAATTTAAGGAATTGGACGATGCTAAGGACGATGAGTTATCGACCAAGGTTTGGTTGATTGTTGACAGTGTGGCCAAGGCAGTGAATGGAAATCGGTCATGTCCATGGTGGACACTTGAACTGGAACACCTACAGTTGGACCGCCGACGGCTGCAGCGATATGCGCGAATTGATAACGAATTTAAAGCTAATTACAAGTTAGTTCATTATGTGTATTGGTCCATGCTACCACGAATATGGTCCGACTATATTAAGGATTGGCTTGTAAACTCGAAGGACACAGATGTTTTCTGCCTGTTTCGACAGTTGGAGGCCTGGAGGACACTTCCTTCCAGGATTCGGGAGGACCCCACAGTTGCAACTTCCCATGATGACATCTCAGACTTGATCACGGCTCAACTTTAACCATCTGAGAAGGCTTCTCCTGATACTGTTAGCGTGGTCTGCTTGGAGCCTGTGGCGGAAATGAATGTTGCCTTAATCAGGTCACCCACTAATACTGGTCCTGGTATTGATAATATTGGATATCTATTTATTCGCTTTTGGAAGCAAACCCATAAGGAATTACTGTGTCAGCTTATCGATTATGGCCTTCAACATGATATTCCTGACTAGCATTTGGCCGAGATTTTCCTAATACCCAAAGTCGGCGAACCCAGATACAGCGTCATCAAATCATAGCAAATTATTTACTTGCTTCCTACCATAGCCAAGTTGGCTGAGCAGATTATTTTGCTATAACTAGCTTTCTGTCTTGACTTAGGCCTTATATAGTTCGGCTCGAGATGAAATCGTTGTATGCATGATACCATGGCTACGATCATGGAATTCCATAAACATAACGATAGATACAAGAGGTTGATACTGTCCATCGATATGGAAGGAGGGTTTGACAACATGGATGTTGACCTGCTATGTGACTTCCTGGTGGCGCATGGCTGCCTCTCGGTGCTTTGCTTGTGGGTTCGCTGGTGGTGTTCTGGGAAAGCTGTTAGGTTTTGTTTTAACGGGCAGGTCTGCAAGACATATTTTGTTACTAAGGATATTCCACAGGGTTCTCCATTGTTTCCTTTTTTGTTTGGGGCTTATGTGGCAGATCTTTTTTCACCTAGGATGAGATACTCACCTGGAGTTCATCATATTGTAATTTCCTATGTTGATGATGGTGTTATTACTGTTGCTACTAGGATTAGGGAGGCTGCAGTTGGATATGCAGTTGAGCTATTCAGTGATTGTGACTGAGTGTCACAATCTAGGATAATGGCCTTTAGCACCATTAAAATTATCAGGATAGGATTCGGTAATAGGGCATGGGAGGATATGGAATTGAAAAGGGAGCTAGTTGAGCCATCAGAAGATCTACACATTCTTGGGTATTGGTTTAATTGTTTCCTTAATTGCTCTTCACATGTGAGGTATTGGTTGAACCGTGGTTTGGGTGTAAGAAGGAGGATTTTGGCGTTAGGCAGGAAGTTTGAGAGTGTTGATAGGATTGGTATGTGGGAATCTTACCGCCTGGTGCAAGCAGCATACCTTCTGACAGTCTATTATGGACTTGAATTTGTAACTGACTACCTGTCGTATGTGAAGCAAATTCAGATCCACATTAATGATTGCCTCTAATCTGCATTCCTGACACCTTTCAAATTTGCCAACAACATACTGGTGGCAGAGTTTGGTGTTACACCTGTTCACATACAAGGGCAATATTTCCAGCGAGAGTGTTGCACCAGGTTTATCAACTATCAATACTGCAATGACTACCCATGGTTTGGACAGATACAGCATGACTGGGGATGTGATGGGATGGTGGTGCTACGACAATCTTCAGACCAGGTACTCACTCAGAGACCTGTTATTCATATTGGAAAGAACAAGATAAGGACTAGGATTTATCAAGCACTGTTTCAACTGCTATCTGTGACGACTGACGATGTCGTGGTCTATATGGATGGCTTCAAGGATGATGGAGGTGCTGGTGCGGCCTGAGGTGTCTGGGCTACTGGCTCCCTTATGGGTTTACAAGGCTGGTCAGTACCGGCGGGTAGTAGTATTATTGAATGCGAACTTTTTGTGGTCATATGTACACTGCGCAAGGTACCCTTAAGTTATCGTGGTTACAAAATTTGGGTGTTTCTCAACTGTATGCCTGGGCTCCTTCTCCTTGGCAAAATGCTTCCAGATGGTGACTCAGCTGAGATGTGGGAGGTTATGGTTCTACTACTCAATAATTTTACCTCAGTTCAGTTTGGATGGGTTCCTGGTCATGAGGGCATCCAAGGCAATAAAATAGTGGATGTTCATGCTAAGGCTACTGTTAAGGAAATCCTAATCCTGCAGTTATGGGAAGGGGTCAGTTTTGGCATTGGACATGAAGCCATGGCCCGTGAACTCGGACAGACAGAGTAGTCTGAATGGTATACCTTGCCGGGACACGACTACTACCAACATTCACTCAAGCCACCTTGACACTTATGAGGCCTGTCATGAATGGATGGGTACATTCTTAACCGTATCCAGTGTAGTTCAGCGATACCTGAACATCTTGACTGCATTGGAAGTAAGGATCGATACCAGGTCCTGAAATGCCCCCGGCTCATGACAGAACAGTCAGACCAGGCTGATTTGTTTAAAGACATTGCTATTGGGAAGTGGGTAACTTGGTGGACATGACACCAGTGGCTTGGCCTGGGTATCCCCCAAGGGGTGCTGGAAATTGATGGTTGTCAGGTGGTAGCTGGTAACCCATTTGATGGGATGTTGTGGGTCAAGCAGGGTTCCTCTATTGTTAGCGTCCCAAACACCACATTGTATAGCTGGTGCCAGTCGTAACATAACCATGGCCGGTGTATTCTGCTATCAATTAAGGATAGAGTGGCCAAATGGCTTTTCCTACTGGTTAGGTGGCGGAAGATTCCTTACTCCTATTGTGATGTTTTCCTAATACAAAACTTGATTGGTACCATACGACATTTGGAAATGTTTGCTGATCATTTTGCTGGCAGTTTGGCCTTTTTGAACTGTGGCTTGAGCTTATTTTGGTGGCAGCCGTGGGATGTGTGGGATCAGTTACCATTTGAGCAACAGGGTGGTTGGATGGTTACTTGAGTGAGAGGTTGCGGTTTGTAAGATAGTGGTCAGTGTTTGTTTTGCGAACGGCAGTTTAGATCCTATGTGGGTATAAGTGCACATTGCAGGAGTACTCAGCTATGATGGGAGAGCTTGTTTCTTTCATTTATTGAGTATGTTGAAATTGAAATTGCTGACACCGCCGCTGCTATAGTGGTGTATAATGATAGGGGTGATTAGGTATTTTGCGAGACAGGAAGATACATTAATCCTGGATGTCACTTGTGACATGAGTGCTAGTGAGCCTGTTGGTTATTTGATTTTGTTATTAGTTTTGTTTGGATTTATGTTTGGGAGGAGTGGCTGTGGGATCGGTTTTGCCAATAGTTATGATTTTTTGTTGTTACCTAGTTATAAGCCAGATTGGCACGACTGGGATAAATAAATTTAGATTGAATCCTACACCTATTATTTCATAATAAAACATCTTTACGCTCTCTACTCTACTTTAAGAACCCAGAAACTATCTTTTCTCTCACAACGCAAGAAGAAGTCCTAATTAAGGACTTAAGATGTTTAGAAAAACAGGCACGATAAGATAGAAGTCAAAGGACTTCACTATTGACATCGTGTAGGCCGTGTCCTAAGAACTGTTACCCTATCCCGAAGTACGAGTCGTTACCTGTCGCACTCCCCCCACATCCAGTAGGATTCTTCACAGTATAGTATACTTACTCAGTGCCAGCGACTTAGAACTTTTCTTTTTGTACTCTGTATTATAGAACCAATATAACTATAAATGATCTTTATTTTGACACTTTCACAACATCTATGATATGTCACTTAGGTCACAAGATCCAGTCCTGATATTGGGTTCTGAAAATTTAGTGGTCCTTGCTTGCGTCCTGAGAATAGCTGCTGCATCTGATTGCATCCAGATAATTCAGAAAGTACTTGGTTGCATCCCAACTTCTGGCTCCAAGAACTTGAATCCTTGTATTCTGAGTCACAGTTTGCATCCTGTATGTCCTGTGCATCAGACACACAGGATACACAGAATTTACGCTTTTATTTTTACAGATGTTCAGGACCTCCAGTAGTAGTGGGACTCATGAGTACTACCCATAGTCCCTTACCCCCGGCACACCACTTAACATGATAAAAGTTATACTTTTAGTATCCTTAAACCACCCCTAATAAGGCTATAGCAAAGAGGGACATGTAGGCTTGATTAGCATAAAACCTTCCTAGATATTCCAGCACTACTCAAGACTACCCTAGAGACCCTTTCAGATAGCTCATACTTACTCTATCAGTTGTGGCCTATTTTACTCTGTTCAACTTAGAGAACATACCTGACCTCCTTACCTTACTCCTCTTATAACTCCTATGAACAGCTTCCTGTCAGCCTGCCCTCAGCAACTTACACAGTATTATGAACATGTCTTCATTAATCTATTTTACAAGAAAGATAGCAACTCTACCCATTTTGGCCTATAATACCTAGAGTGAACCCTGGGGCTAGAGGTACCGGTTAGAAATATTTTTACCAAGCTAGAGTAGCATATTCAGAGGTCTATAGCTCGTCCAGTAGTCCTGCAATGGATGTGTAAGGAAGTGCCTCTCATTTGACATTATGTAACAAACAATTCAAATATTTCCCAAAATCCTTCCGAAAATATTTCCGATATGGTTCTGGAAGACTAAATATAGGACCACTTTTCTAATGAAAACTGTGACAGTTTTAGGTGTAACATTTTTTGTAATGCCTAGATTTAAGTTTAGCATAACCTATTTTCTAGTTACCAAGAAGAGCAAAAACCAATTTAATAGGGGTTAATTCATGATAATAGTATTTTTAATGATTACTAGTACAGGTTACAAAGCTTAACTAAAAGCATTATGAACAATGTTACATCTAAAACTGTCACAGTTTTCCTTAGAAAAGTGGTCCTATGTCTAATAGCCAGTTCCTCTCCTATTTCGCTGTCGCTCATAGTTGAGCAAACCAAGTGTGACACCAAAGCAAGTGTAACACCTCAACTTTTTTTTTTTCTTTTCCATTTTTTGTCTTCTATAATTATTATTATTGTCTCATCTTTATTGTATTATAATTTTATATACAAATGGTCAGAAATAATAATTATAATACTCATTATATTTATACCTCTAAGTCCTTGTCTTCTTCCACCTTCCTTCAATTAAACAAGATTACAAGATTACACTTTATCTAACAATCCCAAGGTCTGACTGGGATCTAATAAAATCTCTTCAACTGAAAAATCTATTAGATCATATTGTACTAGAATGATTAGATGAAGAGCCAAATTAGAAGGACAGTACTACTGCATATTCAACACTGTAGTATTTGGATGTAGATTTAGGAAAGCCAAAACATAAATCAAAAATATGGTACATAGTTAAGAAAAGGAAGTGTTCTTACTATTAAGAAACTTGAAGTAAGGCTTTGAAAAAATGAAAAATGGTAGAAGGAGAGGACTGTAGCAATTACAAAAGTCAAAAAGAATATCCAAGTTGTTGTTAATAAAGTAAAAACAGTACTACACTATCATGGTCTTAATACTTACAAGTTAGGAAAGAAAACCTGATTTATTATAAATTCTATAACTGCTACAGACAGCTCTTGATAGTATATTTAGTGTAATTGATCCATGATTGTAAAGGATAGAAAAAGAAATCAAAAAGTAGAGTGTTTATAAGAGAAGAGACAAAGCTAGTAAGATAAATATCAGAAATGTTGAGATAGGTAGCAGTAGTATAGGAGATTATGGTAAGTATTTGAGTGGTAAATTAAACTCAGATAATTGTTTATGCATATCAACTGATTTAACTATTAGGAATGCTAATTCTCTATCGTGGAATGAAAGCCTTATAATCTTAGGAAAGACGATGTATGTAGTTATTGGTGGTATTGTGTAAGCCTTTTCAAGACAAAAAAAAAAAAGTTGAGGTCTCACACTTGCTTTGGTGTCACACTTGGTTTGCCCGACTATGAGCGACAGCGAAATAGGAGGGGAACCGGCTATTAGTCTTCTGAAACCATACAAGGTAGACTAATAGTGTGCCAAAGGTAGGGTAATGATATCTATAGTGATATAAACATGTTCCCCATGGTAGGGTAACATGACTTGTTGGTAGGATAACTTCACCCAGCCTTCCAACCTATCCTTAGGATAGTATAGACATAGTCATGTTACTACAGCCACTTAGATACATCAATCCCTTAAGTACCTGATACCTACAGAGATACCCAGACCCTCAGATATCTTATAAACATGCTGTGGCATATCCTCCTAGTCTACCACTCAACTTCAAGGTCTTATGTATAAGTATAGACTTAGTTTACCATAGTTCATCAATGTAGGATCGTTACAATCTAGACTATCAGGTATTTCCCAAGCTATATTCTTGATACATCTGACTCTCTCTATTACTTAATCTCCAAATTATATATATAGATATAGTTTTAAGTGACAACTAGTATTGCTTCTCATCATCGAGTTATTACACTTTGAGCCAATCCATTTTCTGTATCTTTAGTACTCTCTCTGCTACTAGTATCTTGTTCAAATGTGTGGGTACGGCACTATCTTAATAACTTTGTACGAAAGTATGACACAGTAGTAAGAGTATACTGCGGGCACGCTAAGCAAGGAGGAATTTTGTATGAAGGTAGATTGGTAGTAGTTCTTGTCCTTAATTCTCTTAAGCGAGATGGGTGGTAACCCCTATTCATACAGGTGCGTATCCTTCGCGTAACTAAGAGGAAATGTAAGGGAAAACATAAGTATCGATGTGTTTGACCGTAACGTAAGTAGGAAAAACATAAGTGCGAACGTGTTTGACCCTAAAGAACTGCCAAGGAAATCCTATAAAACATGTGTAAAATCTAAGATGGTGTGAACGGATAATTAGAACATAATTGTAAATCAAATAACCGATGACCGTGCATGATGATGCATAAAATGTAAGAAATAAACCCAAACACCAGATAAGAAAAGCACGCCATAATCCCCTAATCGTATCATGAAATATCAATGAAATATACATAATACATACTCCGCTGTAGTAATGTCCGTGAACTAGAAATAATACTAAGTAGAGGAATATACGATATTATCAAGAAGAATATACATATGAAACGAATTAGAAAATTCAACATATCTTACCTTAGTACAGCCACTCAGCAGAAGTGTTTATGAAAGATAACTAAGTAGCAGCCTTGCCAAAATGCCACCTTGCAACCATAGTGATTATGACCATGATTATTTATACATTTATCAAAGCTTTCAAGTTTATTAATACAATACAAAGTCAATACTGACCTTTATGATTACTAATTTTTCTTTTGCTATTTAATCATAGTTTATAAACATAGAAATGTAAAGTATGTAGCAAAAAAAAGGCCTCCTAGAGCCTTAAATACCAAAATGACTAACATTTAAAAGAGTATGATAATTGTCTTTTTCCTCTACCATCAGAATATTACTATAGTGGCTATGATTTTTAGCCAGCCCTGAACAGCAGTTACTAGTTACCCAAAATATTACTAAGACCACATATCTCTAACTCTTGGGAAGGTTTCTTTTTCCTGTTATTTATCCATCAATTTCTTTTGATGTAGATGATATTCTCTTTCAACAAGACAATGCTTCTATTTATAGGACTTATAATGTAGTAAATTGGTTAGAAAAAAACTGTATTAAAGTTGTGAAATACCTCCCTTATTCCCCAGATTTAAATCCTATTGAACATATATAGCTTGAGCTTAAAAAGTAATTGTATCAGGAGAAAAAGAAGCCGTTAAGTGATTGCTTGTACATATATTATGATTAGTTTGACAGACTACTCCTAAGAAGTTTTTTTAAGGGGTTGTTGAAGTCAATACCTAAAAGGGTAACTGCAGTATTGGAAGAGAGATTATATAAGGTATTAACATGTATTATTTATTATTTGTTACTTTAAGGTTTACATAATTAATAATTAATTGTTGAGAGTTGATTATGAAGAGTTGACTATTAAAGGTTGTTTGTAGAAATTGATTCTACACTTGTGTCTATTGACAATCCCCCAGCTCTTATGGTGCAATCCCCTCCCCACAAAAAAAAAATTTGTCTCAGATTACTAATATTTTTGCTAGGTGGCTATATATGTAAACTAACTTGGTTCTATTACTACTAAGGTGAAATAGAAAACAACTATACTATTAATAAAATATTATAAGTTTCTTAGTTTAATATACAAAATACTTCTCTTTATGTCAGAATCTTCCTTTGAAAATCTAATTGCAGTTCTAGATATGGACATTTAGAATAGTACAACTACATAATACTGTTTTGCAGGCTTGTGTATGGTTTAGCCAGCTCAAACCATATAGCTGTTAAGAATCCTACCGAGTAGGACCTAGCGACAGGTAATGATACTTCTCTGTAAGATGATAGCTATCAGGCCTGTGCCTACGCGATCCTGATAGTCAAGTCCTTTGACTACTATCGTGTTCGCGCCTATCCTCTTATGCTTCTTAAGTCCTCACTTAGGACTTAGTCGTTCGATGTGGGAGGAGAAATAGTTTTCTCGCTTGAGAGGAAAGACAATTCTTGGGTTTCTTAAGATAAATCTTAAAGAGCGTAAAGGTAGGTTTTATTTGAAAATAACTTAAAGGTAGGAAATAAACAAGAAGAACATGTGAAGAGCTAATACTAGGGATCCTAGTGACCCTTTATATAGTAGCTCTTCACCTGGCGTGACTCATACTTATGCGTCACGCGAACCTTGTAACTCATAACTATGAGTCATGTGAAATCCATCAGCTGACTCCTATGAGTCGCTGCACAACATACCTAAAACCAATCAAACTATAATAACCAAGACAGGTGCGCAACTCGCATCACCCGAGTGAAACCCATGACTCGTAAGTGTGAGTCATGTGCGAAAATCATAACATCGTGTGACTCACAACTGTGAGTCATGAACAGGTAAACATAATAACCTATGGTGCACCAATGTATATCATGTGAAATCCTAACATACCTATAGCTTGGAATTCCGAGCTATGTGAAATCTGCCTTGCTTAGTCACAGTTCGTGACAATAGCCTCTAGTCAGAAGTGTTTGTAATCCAAGACATATTTAATTGCTATAGTTGTACCCTAGTAGGATAGCAGTATAGTAGGTTAGTGGAGTAGCAGGATTGCAGTTTGCAAGTACAATGTAGTAATGAGTACATGATTGTTTACTGATGATAAATTGTTTATAATCAATTCTTAACAATCTACTCTATATATATTAACTTAATAATACAGAAAGAAATTAAAGTTAAGAATATTAGCTAATACCTTATATAGCCTTCCTTTGCCTCCAAACTGCAGCTACTCTATCAAGCATTAATTTCTACAACTTTTCAAAAAATACCTCAGAAATTGCCTCCTAAACCAAAGGTAGTACCTGTACAAGTCTCTTCTTATCACCTTTTTTTTCTTCTAGAGTATCTGCAATTCTTGAGTGCTACTGGTACAATCACTTTTTAAACTTAATCTATATATGCTCAATAGGATTTAAATCAGGGGAGTCAGGGGGGTGATCTACCACTTTAATAGAATTTCTCTCCAACTAATCTATGACATTATATACCTTATGAACAGGAGTATTGTCTTATTGAAATAGAAAATCTTGCATACCAAGAGAAATTATCTGATTAATAACAGGAAAAAGATACCTTCACAAGAGTCCAAAATTCCTGCTCTTGTTAATATTTTGAGTAATAGGAACCAAAAGATCTTTTTTCTTACCCTAAAAGCACCTCTATACTATAAGCAAAATTGCCTTATCCTTCTCCATTAGCTGAATACAATCTGCCAGCTACTTCTCCCTTATAGATTCTCTGAAAACCCCATACTCTCTTGGATCCCTAGATTTCTCTATACTACACTAATTATTCTAGATGACTTTTTCAAAATCCTCAACTGTCCAGTTCTTATAAGCTGTAGCTTACTTTAATCTCTTAGTAATATGATCAGGTTTGAGTCTAGACCTTGGTTTATGTAGTTATTTCTTGAGATTGGCTTCTCTAAGTACTCTGTCTACTTTAAATTTGTTAGAAACTCATGTTCTATTATCCAGTATAGTATAAGAAAGGTGAGTTTTATTTTGTTACCTATAGAAAGTGAAATGCCTAATCCATATTTATCCTAAAAGTCAGATCTGGTCATTTTCTAGTTGGATTTGACTGCTCAGATTAGTGTTTGATGCTATCCCTAGCTGAGAACTAGTAGGCAATCAGGGCAAGGAATATTATCTAAGAATTGCAGCTTATACACTCATGCAAGAAAGCTTTTAATAGTTGTCTATAGCCATTCCCTAGCTTGAGCAATTAGGGTAATATTCCAGAGGCAGTAGAAAAAGACGATTCTCATACCTTTTTTCAACATTGGTTATTTCTCTTTAAGAGGTCTTAGGAGTATGATTTTCTCTTTTTTTTGAGGCAGAATTGGAATATCCAGATTGGTTAACCATTAGAAATTTAGAGAGAATAAATTATTAAAAAGAAGGCAGTATCATGGCTGTTGTGTAGGAATTGGCTACAGTACAGTCATAATCAAGTCAGTGATCTGGCACTCAACCAGGTACTTAATCAACCTTTCACAAATACTTCTGACTAGGGGCTGTACAATAAATCCATCTTCGAGCTATGACTAATATTAAGCTGGGTGGTACTCCAGGGGAGTGCTGCCTATGATACTTTGACCATATTTTACCCACAATATCCTTCCCAGGATGTGAACCTTTGAATAGTAGTCATATGAGCCCTAGGATGCCTTGGACCTGTATGTTACAAATAAAAGCCTGACAGCTCCTAAATTACGTCATAAGCTGCTCAAATGTATTTCCCCCCACAGCATCAATAGACAGTCTGTGCAGTGAGACCTAGTTCTATAATATAAGGGTGGTTTTATAAGAACTAGCATTTGGGCACTCAACTTCTAAAAATGTATTTTGGTATAGCCACCATCGGGAAAAATGAAAGCTTGCGTCCTGTGCGTCCTGTGCCTCTGATGCACCAGATGCACAGGACGCAAACCGTTAATCAGGACGGAAGACAGCAGGTACCGAACCTCAGGATGCAACGGTCCTTGGCACCAGAACTCAGGATGCAGCCAGAACGCAAGCGACCCTTAGTGCCACAACTCAGGATGCAGCCAGAATGTAAGCGAGCCTTGGTGGCAGAACTCAGGAGGCAGCCAGAACGCAAGCAAGCACTACTGCAATACTAGAATTAGACCTTGTGACCCAGGTCACAAATGTAGATAAATCGTATTTCTCATCATATTCAAGTCGGTTCTATAATACATGGTACGGAAAGAAAGCGCCCCCCCCCTCCCAACCCTTTGCTATGAATCTGGCCCAAACCACTTTCCGGACAGGAGATAGCTGCACCAATATTGGAGCTGGGAAGAGTTCTGCAGGACCCTTGAAAGTTGCCGTTGAGTAGAATCCAGCTGCCGAGTCTCAGAACCTGCACCCAAAGGACGCCTGGGCAATCTGGCATCAAAGTCAGCACTCTGCCTGGGTAAAGACCACTTTCATAACAGGCTGTAACTCCACCAGTATGGACGCTGGGGAGATATCCAGGGTACCATTGGAAGGCTGGCATCGGGTAGAATCAGGGCGCCAAGTCTCAGACGCTGGGGGCAAAGCATGCCCGGGCAATTAGGCATCAAATCAGCACTCTAACAGAACTCAGTCAAAACTCCGCCAAGGTAAAGACCACTTTCATAACAGGCTGTAACTGTACCAATCTTGGCGCCGGGCAGACGTCCGAGGTACCGTTGGAAAGCTGGCATCGCGTAGTGACAGGGCGCCGAGTATCAGATGCTGCATCCAAAGGACGCCCGGGCAATCTGGCGTCAAAGTCAGCACTCCGCCA
>LN891020.1:218154-247383 GCA_900010015.1 Tuber aestivum | reverse complement strand
GCGCAGAACCAGAGCCCTGAGTATGGGATACCACGCCCGAAGAACACCGGAGTAATCCCACGTCAAAGTCAGCACTTAATGAGAAGCTCGCTAACTTGGCAAACCAGGTAAAGTAAACAAATAAGTTCCGAATGTTGGGGAGCTGGCAGGGGGGGAGCCAGTAGGGGTGGATGCTGAGCCAGTAGGGGGGGAGCCGGTAGGGGGGAGCCGGTAGGGGGGGAGCCAGTAGGGGAGGAGCCGGTAGGGAGGAGGCGGTAGGTGGGTGGTTAAGGGGGAGCGGCTGGCAGCTGTGTTTATCACTCGGAATCTCAGGATGGTAACTACTAGTAGTTGGCATCGCTTAGGATTTAATCTGGATGTGGCACTTCCTAGCATGAGCACTAGGACGCAACCTGACTTGGCGCCCAGCTACCAGACGCACAGGACGCAACCAGACCTGGCGCCTGAGTACCAGACACACAGGACG
Source organism: Tuber aestivum (assembly GCA_900010015.1). Taxonomy (NCBI): domain Eukaryota; kingdom Fungi; phylum Ascomycota; class Pezizomycetes; order Pezizales; family Tuberaceae; genus Tuber; species Tuber aestivum. Next base: position 246,917 of record LN891020.1, on the reverse strand, counting down.
CAACCAGACCTGGCGCCCGAGTACCAGACGCACAGGACGCACAGGACGCAGAATTCTTTCTTCTTGCGTCAGGATGCACTGCGCACGCACCTGACGCAGGAATAATTTTTGCTGATGACCTAGATAGACCTTTAGAGCATACTCCTAATAGCTCAGAAAATATTCTAGAAGTTCCAACAACCTCTATAGCATGTTTCACATACAAAACTAATGAAAATTTGTCTTTGGTTATAATACTTCAAACTTGTTTCCCTGGTGACAACCAAAAATGCCCATATGCTGGTTCTAATAAAACCACACTCACATGATACCGCCTAGTCTTGTTGTAAAAGCCATAAAATTCAACCTATGATTGAGGACATTAAATGTCCACTTCCACTATACCTTTGTACCACCTTTAGGACTATGACCATAATCCCAACAAGAGCGGCTTCAAGCTACCTGAGAATTTGCTATTGTATGATCTCTTGAAAGGGCCAAATTTAGGAAACTCGACATTCGTCAATAGTTTGGTTAGCTCCAAGTAAAAGCACCACCATAGGTTAAACAGGCAGTACAATAAACACCCCAATTACAGCCATAGGCATCCGCCGCGAGCTGGCTGACTGCCCAAACATCATCTCCCGTGATTCTCTCGACACAACTCTCGCCCTGAAACACATGATGCTCCGGCCCCCTCCCTCTGTGCCAATGCAATCGCCGGGGAACTCCGGTGACCAATCGAGGGCACTATGGAACCGGCACTCCCTTCCTCCAGCACGCACGAAGTGCTCTTGCTAACGGGGTGGTAGGTTAGGAGGCTTGAGCGCAAAAAATTGGGTAGAGTGCCGTCCAGTCCGGAGAAAACTTAGGGCAAAGGTCAAGTACTGAAGAAGTTCTATTGGTGGCAAATTGGAAATCCTACCTGACCTGTTCCCAACCCGTGCGGTACCAAGCGTTTCTAATTTTTGGGACAGGTCTAAGTAGAGTAATTCAGGTATCAGGGTGTGTGCTACTACCATCAGTATCATATCATACAAGGGAACTCGAACGCTGGCTTGGGTCTCGTTTATACCAATATACCCTATTCATAGCGCCAAGCATGGAAACTCCCCAGGGAGTCCCTTCAAGACACCCTTATGATATCGCAAACCAGACCCCAGAACGACTTAAGAAAGCCCGTAAAATTATGATGCTCGAGTGAAAAAAGAAGACAAAATAAATAGAAATAGAAGCAATTTGCCCATAAACCGAGCTTCGATCGAGTATCAACAAAATCCATCGCTCCCTCCAGCCAGTCCGTACAGTACAATCCCGATGGGCAACTCCCTTCGCCACCGCCTAGTGATCCCAAGGATGCTTCAACCCCAGCAGCACGGCCTACAGTATAATCCCGTTAGCAAAGCAAATAAAAAACTCCACCACGTCACCCCATGGTCCAACAAACCCCATCCTTCTTGGCCCGATACATCAAGAAAAACCACATCGAAGCACCCAGCAGTTTCGCTGACACCGCGTAGAATGGGCGCACGGGGTGGATGTGGATCGGGTGGGCCCTAGACATTCTTTTGGACTATCCTGCTCCGGCTCCTAGATGCGCTCGTTAGGTACAGCGCTTAAACGAGGGCATTATTTAGAGCTCACTGCTAGGGGGTTTTTTTTTGTCTCCAGTCGTTTCGAAGCGGAACGGGGTGGGGGTTGAATGACTGGGACTAGATGATGAGGCTGGGAGAGGGGAGCGGAGAGCGGGTTGTGGGGGTTACCCGGATCCTTGCGGGAGTTAATTTACGGTACTCGAGTACCGTACAACTGAAAGCTAAGGTGCCGGGGAGTAAAATTTACTACGGTAGGTCGGGAAGTGGCTTCCGGTAATTTATGCTATCATACCAAGGATCACATGTTGCTCCCACCATGACCACCGAGCGTAGGCCGCTTGAATAGACACCATAGCTGAAATCTATTCCGCATATAAAAAAAACCCTCTGGGAGACTCCAATGCTTCAACTAGAAACAACCATGCATGATATCCCCCGCCCACTGGACCTAACGAGCTTCATTTGGAATGGGACATGGTACTTGTAGGTTATATGCGCACGTACGACACTTATTAAGTATTTCATTGACTCCCGGAGCCCCCCATTCAACGTGTGTATCCTATCGCGGAATGACTCCCAGTCTAACTAGGTCAATCCTGTATTGTTCTCTATTCCAAGCCGAGTTAGCCAGGATCTTACGCGACGAAGTGTGCAATAACTCACAATAAAACTATCAAGTCCCATTTCAAATAGCTCTACCGCGACACCTTCACCTCCGGGGTGCTCGATCGCTGGTGACGAAGGATTAGTGTCACGAGTAGCCGAACAAAAATAGAATCATCCAACAGAAACTCACGAGACAGTGGATTTTTCGTAACTATAAACAATAAGCACACCATACTGGCAGAATAGTTGTAGCAGAACCCACCAAACTCCACATATAAGTTAACGTAAATCTGATGCAAAACAACCTTCAAATTACTAGTCTTGACATCCGTCAACAGCACAAACTTCAAGTTCGTCGCGGTCTCGTAATAATGTAATTTATATGATCCCGTCCTATACGAAATGAACGAATCATCCCTATCCATGTCCCCCGCCTCCCTCGTCAGTACCTCCTCTTCCCCCCCAACGGTATGAAGAAGCGTAAACTCACGGCCCCGAAAGCTTCCGCACCATATTCCTCAGGGAGAAGACCACGCCAAATACCAGCTTAGCATCATCCTGAACACTCAATCTCCCGCCGCGACCAGAGGGGTGAACTTCGTTTTGGAGCTTAGAGCCCGCGGCGGAATGCCTATCGCTGGAGAGGGTGACCGGCGAATCGACTGTCGAGGTAGCGGAAGAGGTTGGACGGAAGGTGCGGTCTCGTTGGTGCCATTGTTTGATGTATATGCACTCGCCTGGGGGGGTGTTAGCATGATTGGACTGGGAGGAGAAGGCTGGAACGTACAGTGGCGGTCAAAGATATAGAAGGAGTATATTGTCATTGTTGTAGGGGTGGTAGATGCTGAGCTCGGAGGATTGGTGATATCCCCCCGGAGGTAATATGAGATGGGCATGCCAAGAGCGATTGGTGCATCTATCACGTGATATCTTAAAGGGTCCCACTCCGGCCCTGTCTGGCTGCGCCGGACCAACTCTGGATCGTCCCATTCCGATATGGCGGGACCTAGAGAAAAGGTTGTTGTCCATTTACTACCACTCACTTCCAGCAACCACCCACCCAAAACCCAAAACCCTCTATTGCTAAACAAAAAAATTTATCTTAAACCCTCCTGAAAAAAAGTTACTACTAGTTCTTCCAATCCTTATCAAATCTAAATCTTCAACACTTCAGCTGCAATATTTCTGTATTTACACCTTGTAGACTAAGGTTCTTACTCTCAATATTATCATGATATAGATGTACTTGTAGAATGTCATGTATATTGTTACAAATTGTGACTAAGCAAGGCAGGTTTTACATAGCTCAGGATTCTGAGGTATAGGTATGTTGGATTTCACATGATGGACACTAGTGTACCATAGGTTATTATGTTTATCTGTTTGTAACTCACAGTTGTGAGTTATACAATATTATGACTTTCACACATGACTCAAACTATGAGTTATGGGTTTCACTCAGGTAACGTGAGTTGCGCACCTGACTTGGTTATTAAGTTTTGATTGGTATAAGGTATATTGCATGGCAACTCATAAAAGTCAGCTGAGGGATTTCACATGACTCATGGTTATGAGTTACAAGGTTCATGTGATGGAAGGTATGAGTCATACCAGGTAAAGAGCGACTATATAAAGGGGCACTAGGGCCTTGAGTATGAGCTCTTTACATATTCTTCTAGTTTATTTCCTACATTCTTGCTTTCATTCCACCACAGTGACAATAATGTCTTTCTTTTGACGCAGATGGGTGAGCTATATGGGTTCACCCAGTAAGCCCTGAAGTTGAAGTTGATGATGGAGTTGTTGTTTGGTTCGTCGCTTGTAGTGCTCATCTTCGCTCCCTTCGTATCGACTTTTCGTGACTTGTTTATGCTTATGGCCTCTTCCTTGCTTGATGGGCCTTCTCTTTGTTAAACCCTGTCGGCTTTCCTGTACTCATTTACGCACCAGGTTTTGCGTTCTTGCATCGGTAGTAGGAGAATGTGGTCTGAAGGATCAGCCGTTACTAAAAGGTTTAGGCAGTTCTACTGTTGTTGGAACTGACAATACCAATGCTTGTTGTTTCTACGAATGTTACTAGCAACAAGCTAATACCTTCAGAGTCGATTGATGACTGCCCTATATTTCAACTTGTCATACCAATCGTATCATGTCTTTACAGTCAGGTCTTCCCTCCAACTTGGGTTGGAGTGTACCCAGCTGTCAATTACTATCCCAGGTTGGAATCCTACGATGTTGTTCATTACCATCCCCGCAATGTTTGTTTGTGGGCTGTCTGATTGATGCATGAGTCTACATTTTTGCCATTGGGTAGGGATGCCTTTGGCCCTGACAAGTTACCACCCACTCTTGACTTCTATGGTTGGATTGTGGTAGTAGTGGGTAATTGGCTACTAGGTTCCCTTGCATGGGGGCTATGCACTCAGCTGTGTTGGGCGTTAGTGGGCCTTGGTGATCACACTCATTAGAAGTGTGGTATTCTTTGGCTCGCTTAGCTGGACTGATGCCTGCTCAGTTTGGTCGCGACTATTCTGAAGCTGATTGCCATAGTTACTCAGGTTCAGGCCTGTTTCCCTGGGCCTGAAAGACCGTTACCTCCTTGCCTGTGCTTGTACTGCTTGGATAGGTTGGTGTGTTGACTGTAGGCTGATTCTTTGGGTATAGCTCTGGTTGACTGAAGTGGCCCTGTCTCCATCTTCAGGGTGGTAGGCTTGGGTCCCACCCAGTAACGTTCTGCCAGATGTCACGTAGGCTGTCCTCCTTACCTGGAGCTTGATGCCTATTACAATCTCCTGCACCCCATGTTTCCTCAGTAATTGGCCTGCTTTCTGTGGCCTTCGTTAGTCATTCCAGCGGTGGGCTCTGTGGGCCCGGGCCATGGCTTATATGTGTGGCTGTGGTTACGGTTGCGGCAGTACGGACAGACCATAGTTGGCTGTGGTGACTTATGGATATTTAGAGGCCCTATATCTGGGTTGAGCTTCCGCCTGATATAGCTGGATAGCTAGATAGATGTCATGGTGCGGTCCGTGGAGGCGCCTGGTCTGGCAGACTGGATCTGTACTCAGCAGGGGGAGGTGGCTGCAAGGATCTGTTTCACTATTGGGAGCCGGCCCACCTTTCAGTGGCATATTATAACTTCCTATTTGCTTATGATTCGGATAGTGGTTTACGACTGTTGGGTTGTGGTAAGGTCTTGCCCTCGTCAGTGTTCCTAACAGGCCAGGTAGGCCAGGCTAAGCCGAAGCCGGGCCAGGCCTGCCACAACTATGGGGGATTTAGCCCGGCCGGAGCCTGCAGGCTTTGAAAAGCCTGGGCCTGACCTGGCCGGGCCCAGCTATAGGCCGTATAGGCTAAGTACCTGCCACCCGGTAGGCCAGCCTGGCCTATATGGCCTAGCCAAGCCGCGTCCAGCTAGTGTTGTGCACGAGCCAAGCGGACTCGAGCCAGACTCGAGCCGAGCCGGGCTCGAGCCCTTCGAGCCTGGGGGGCCTCGAGCCAAGTGGACTCGAGCCTAGGTGGTCATTAGGCTCGAGCTGGCTTGAAGTGGACTCGAGCCTAGGTGGTCACTAGGTGCGAGCTGGCTCGAACAGGGGTCCACGAGCCGACTCAAGTCAGAAATTAGACTCGGGGATAGTGGGAAGGTCATTTGGCTAGTTGTATTTGTTTTCAAGTTGCTATATACAATTTTTGGTTGATTTGAGTAATAATGGCAGTGTGTAGAGGTATCGTGGCCACTTTAGACTCAAGCCTCTTGGTGGCTCGAGCCTGGCTCGAGTCCTCGAGTCTGGGTGGGACCTGGGCTCGAGCCCTCGAGTCTAGGGGTCTCGCGAGCCGAGCTGGCTTGAGTCCAGGTCTGGGCTCGGCTCGAGCCGGCTCGTGAACAACACTACGCCTAGCCTACGAATACGGGCCTACAAGCCCCTCAGATCCATGGTTTCTGCACGGCTCATCTCCTATTCCACTAAACTTGTCCAAGTTACTCCCATGAAAAATATACGTAAGTTATATAGTCTTTACACAAATTCTACCCATTGGTGTTAACGGAATAGAACGAGTATCAGTAAGATCACTAATATTATTAGATACTAATCCTATGTGTGGGTAGTAATATGGATTTGCTCGTGGTTGATGAAAACCCTCAAGGTCTAATAGAACTCGGTAAACTATAGCAGGCACATTCACTGATGGATTCCTCCTGAGGAAACTGAATCGGAAGGAAGAATCATGAGATAGGACTGCATTGGAGAATCTGGAGGTAGATTTTCTGGACTTTTTTGAGCCGGTCGTGGATCGGTAATTGTATAGTTATCATATTTCAACTGAAAGGTGAGGGTATAGATAAAATAATAAACCACAATGAAAGTTGTAAAGAATCAAGCCACTGTTAAAACAATCAGCTCTAAAAATCCTACATGCAGGCCTGTAGGCTCCTACCAGGCCTGATAGGCTTTGGCAGGCTGGTTGAGTTTAGCCTATATCTGCCTAGGCTTATTGTCAGAGCGGCCTGCCTTGGCCCAGCCTATGGCCTATAGGCTGGCCTATCACTGACCTAGCCAGTTGGGAACACTGGCCCTCATTACTATAGGCTAACTGATGCATATGCAGCTGTCGTTACTGGCTGTTGGGCAAGGGGGTTGGGGAGGTTACTGGATTGAGTTCTTAAGGGTGGTGTATTGCTTCGTGGATTTAGCTGTTTGGCTGGGACTGTGAGTGGCTAGTTGGGGGTGTTTGTTCCCTCTTTATATTTACTTTGTTTGGCAGATGATGTGTGTTGGGGTCCTGGTTGTAGGATCCTGAGTTTGGATTTGGAGTAGTGGTGCTGAGCGCAGAGTGGCCTGGGTTGGTGATTATGATTCTGGACCTAGAGAGACTGAGTGAGGTGTGGGATGATGCTACTGAGGATTGCGGCCTAACGGAGTTGACCAATGCTGAATACTACCCAATGTCTTTGTACTGGAATGCTTGTTTGGGTTGCTGGAAAGGTGTCGGGTATGGGATTTTTATTTATTTCGGATTACGAGACCGGGGCGGTGCTCCTGGTGGTAGTGTTTCATTTATTTTGGTGGGGATTTGTGTAACTGGTGGTCTGCTCAGCATTGGTAATGTGGAGTGCGGTTGGGTACATACCTGAGTATTCATGGGTTAGTGTTAGGCGGCGGCCAAGTCTAAGTCAGGTGAATTGTAACTGGGGCCAATAAGGTTTCTCAGAGAGTGGTCAAGAAAGCTTGAAACAAAAGTATGTATCAAAGGATAATGAATATATTGATGAGATCTCTTCTCCGTTCGCTGATGATTTCAAAAGCTAGCGATTTTTGTTTTTGTTTTTTTTGTTTGACTTATTGATCATTGGTTTAGGGTACAAAAAACGTATGAAGCGCTAGCTATAATGACAAAAAACCCATATCCCTCCTCTCACTACAGGAAAACAGCCAACCCCCCGAGCCCCTCTGGTATGGAACCAACCGTACATCTCACTTCAAAGAAAAGAAACCCAAGCCCAGCTAGAGGGACGAACAAGGAAATCCTAACTAAGAAGAAAGCAGGAAGGGCCAGGAAAACCTGGTGAGAAATCCCAAAAAGACAAAAGAAAGGTTAGTAGCAAACCACGTAGGCCCCAAAGGGTGAGTCTATTTATTTAAGCAGGAAGCGATGCCGAAAGTACGCTACGATAGGGGGCCCTCCCCAGACCTACTCTAAGGAGGCAGTACAATACTATGGAGGTAAGGAGGGGACCAGCCAGCCGTGGGCGATAACCGGGGGGAGGGGAAGGTGTAGCAGTAGGGTGCCAGCCGATCCGACCATACAAAGAGGAGAGTGGAGGGGTAGACTCAAACACCTTAAGCGTCCTCTATCAGTATTGCATTTGTGTCTGACTAGGCAGCCACTTCGGGGAACAAGAGAATGGGGAGATCGACCTTAGTGTGTTTGCTGTTCCCCCCTACTGCAACTGTAGTCCCGGCCGTCTGACGATGGTAGTTAAGGGGTTACCGACCGTGAGAAGGCTAAGCAAGGCCAACTCAAGAGGAGGAGAGGACTCCCCACCACGTGTGGAGGGAGGAGAAAGGGGGAGTAAGAAAGATTATCAACAGCTGTCTAGGCAAAGCAAAGCAGGTATTTGACAATGTCTCTCATGGAGTCCCTTGTTCTGGGAGAGATAGCATCACTGTAGTAGAAGGGATCCCACCACCTGCCAGCCAGCCAAGGAGGGCCTCCGAACGACCAACCCCCATGGAGAGAAAGGGCCGTGCGACGGTAGACCGAAGTGAATACCCTGGGCATGGGAGGAGGGAAGTGCCAGCCTCTCCTGGGCGGAAGCCAAAGGCAGGATTGAGCGGGAAAGTGGTGATGGTTTCATGATGAAACTCATGGTGTTGAGCTTGCAATCACTGGAGATATAACGGAGATGGAGGATGTTTTTTGAAAGCTAGGGATTCTTTTTTTGTTTTTGTTGTTTAACTCATATATTCTTTGTTAAGGTACAAGAACCTGCATGGAGCACTAGCTATGGCAAAAACAAAACCTTAATGTCAAAAGCAACAAACAACAACGAAATATTTCTCTGCCAACCATCTCCGCCTGTGAGTAATGCAACCCACCGCGCCTGCCAGAGCGACTAATCGTGAAAGAAAAGACCAGCCCCCTCCTACAGGAAGGAAACACCAAGTAAAGAAAGTTAAGTAAAATCTAGGAAAGCCATCAAGAAAGAAGAAAAACTGCCACTGCAATCTAAAACAAAATTGACATCGGGCGATGCCTGTTTCCCCACCCATAGCAGGGGGAAAATTGGTTCTGGTATCAGAAATGTATCGCGCAAGGGCCCATAAGAGGTCTTTATCAGCCCAGAGGAGAGCCTCATGGCCCAAGTTGACCAATCCTGAGATATGGAGCAGCCTCGAGAGGACCTTAGAGGGGCAGGAGAGGATGGCGTACTGCATAGTCTCAGGCTCAAGGCCGTCTGCAGGGCAGTTGGTGGGCTTGTCAGGCACATTCCAGGGGGTGTGTGCTGCTAGATAGCTTTTTCCAGCTCTCATTTGATGTATTCTACCTGCCAGCAAGCGCTCCAGCCCCCTGAAGGAGTGTGGGGCTTCTGGTGGAGGATAGGGGTAGCATCGGGAGGGGGGGGCCTACAGCGCCCAGTCCTGGAGAAGGATGGACCAGGTGGGAGATTTTAGGAGAGAGTACTTTTGCGAGGAGGCAAGAGTGTTGGCTGCCCCAGGGACCAAGTGCCTGTTCGAACCTGGCAGAGTGCCCCTGATGGCAATTCGAGCGAGGGAGTGAGCTATTCCAGGTAATGGAAGGTGGGATTGTACTGCCAGAGAGGGCCTGGGGGTCTTCCCAAGGAGGGGGTAGGTATTGCCCTTCAGTCCGACAGACAGGGCCTGGTTGGAATCTGAGGCCCTCTTCACTGAAGTAGAGGAGAAGAACAGAGGGAGCCTGGCCAAAGCCACGTTCACATTGGGCGGTGAGCAGGCTATCCTCAAGGCCACTGTGCAGTGCTTGTAGGGAAGGAGGACTACCAAAGGGGGGATGCTGGCCTTGCAGGGGAGGATCGAGGTGGCGGTACAGTGGAAGAAGTTGGTTACCCAGTGGAGGACACGGTTCTAGAAGACCTCCATCTTGTGGAGTACAGAAGCATTGGGGACCAGACGATCGGCCCAGTAGGAAAGAATCGGAAGGATGAGCCCCACAGCGAGTCTCCTATTAAGATAAGGAGGCAAGCCTTTGCCCAGGGGAGAGAGTTCTCTTATGATCGTGAAAGCTACCTGGGCAAGCGCCAATCATTTTGTGAAGTGAGGTGAGGTCTCCAAGCTATGGGTGAACCAGTAGCCAAGCCAGCAAACCAGCCCAGCAGGGTGGAAGAGACTGCTGTCCAGGGTGACAGGGGTGTAGCAACAAGCCCCATGATCCCTTGAGGTCCTCCAATGGGAGAGCTCAGTCCTGGGCACAGAGAAGGACATGCCTATAGCACCTACCCTTCTCTTCAAGGCTAGAAAGTAATGCTACAACTGCTGGATGTTGCGTCTATAAGAGGGAGAAGCCACCGTAACAGTGAAATCATCAATATAGGAAAATATAATTCCCTTGGGAATATCCAAATGAAGAGGAGACAGAAAAATAACAAACAGAAGATGAGAAATAGGAGACCCTTGTAGCTCGCCCACCTGAACTGGAGACTACACATTAGGAGACCCTTGAAACAGAGGACCACAATGTCTGTTAGAAAGGAAAAACTGAACTCAGGCGCAGATGCACTGAGGTACCCCCCTGGACTTCAGAAGGGCAATAAGCAGTGACGAGTTGATGTTGTCGAACCCCCCGTTGATGTCAAGGAAGAGTGATGAGGCTTTGAGCCCGGGCCTCTGGAGGTAGCGGATCTTATGGGTGAGGGCAGTACAGGCATCGTAGCTGCTGAGACCTTGGAGCAAGCCGCATTGGTTTGTGTTGATTAGGCCACCGGAGGGGGCAACTAAAGAGAGACAGGAGGCAATGATCCTCTCTAGAATTTTCGAAACAGTCTGGAGGAGGACGATAATGTGGAAAGATGCAGGTGAGGAACAGTCTGATTTACCTGACTTGGAGAGAACAACTCCATTACCCTTTTTGAGAGAGGGTGGGTGGAAGCCGAACGATAGCAAGGGTGACAGGAGGTTGACAAAGAGGGAGGAGTTAGCAGTGAGGACCCTCTTGCAGACCCCATAGGGGGTCTGGTCAGGGCCTGGTGCTGACGAGTTTGACGACTTAGACAGGGCCCTCTGGACTTCCTTGGGTAAGAGAGAGGGTGAGTCACGGAAAAGCCTAAGAATGGATGGAGTGGGAGCAGGAGTCTTGTGAGGGAAGAAGTGGTTTAGGAGAGCTGAGTTGATCTGCTCAGGGAAGGAGAGGCCAGGAAAAGAAGGGAAGTGGTTGGGGACCCGGCCAGTAGCGAGCCTCTTGGCTGTCCAGACAAAGCGGGAGTCAACCTTGGCCAGGAAACTCTTTCAGTGCTTTGTCTTTGCTTTCTTGATGGCCTTGAAGTAGAGGGAGTGGGCCTCGCGGGCCTCAGCATTTAGTATTGGTGATGGGGAGGAACGGGATCTTCTAGCAGCAGCATTGAATGCGCGGCGCAGTGAGGACAGGAGTGGGGACCACCAGGGCTTGGACCTGAGGGAGGAACGTTTTAGTGGGGCCGGGACCAAGAGCAGGGCTGAGAGGGCGCCAAGGTAACGGCTGAACTAGGAGCTGAGCGCAGAAGCCGTGGGGAGAGGAGGTGGTGGGGGAATATCGACTCCTTGCAGGGCCTCTAGCACCGGAGGCCAGTCCACCTTGTTCCAATCTGGACTCAGCGGGAGGCCTTGTGCATTAAACGAGAAGAAAGTTTGATAAGAATGGGGACGTGGTCTGAGCCAGTGGAGGAAAGATCAGCCAACCAAGAGTGGCGGAAGGGAGCAAGGAGCTTGGTAGCAAAGGCCAGGTCAAGCACACCAGGCCTGGCTGCCAGATCAAAGGGAAATCTGGTGTGGATGCCAAAGGTACTGAGGAGGCTGTAGCCAGCCTTGGAGGTCACCTCAAAGTAGGGACAGGATACCAGGAGATCCTGGTCTGAAAACTGACGCAAAGGGTCAGACAGGGGTGATGAAGGTTGAAATCCCCAAGGGTAAGGACGGGAAAATCATGGAGAGAAAAGGTATCTGCCGGTGTTACTGTCCGGCGGTGAGAGGAAACAAAATTAATGGAATACAGGTTGTAAATCTGAAACATGTGGAGAGAAGATAAAAACAAGCTCCTAGGCGAGTAGATGTCTAGCGCCATCAGGTCAGGCCCATCAAAAAAACAGGGAAGAACAGAGTAGGCTCCGAGGAGCTCCTGATAAACAAAGAAGGCTACCTTAGGCTTGGGGCCTGAGGCGACAGGAGGGGAGAAGCATTTATACATGGAAAAGGATGGCAGCTGCCCCTGCCAGACTGGGGAGTCTTGGAGGGCCACTACCCGAGGAGGAGAGGGCAGCGCAACAAGGCTGTTAAACAAGGAAAGAAAAACATTCCAGCTCCCTAGGCAGTTATGTTGGACAATGGAAAGAAAAGGCAGCAAAGTAGGGGTTGGCGGCAATCGGTCCACTAAGTCTCGATCCATGGGTTGTACTATTACTTATAGAAGGAAGTTGGAGGGAACGGAGATGGGCTACTGGATTCCCCTAGGGAGGCGAAGAAACCAGCAGCCTGGGAGGAAGGCATGGGAGCTCGAGGCACGGGAGCAACGACAGGTCGGGGGGTGGCTAATCGATCAGCCTCTGGGAGGGGGGGGTGAGCATGCAGGCATTGCCTGGTGGGGCATCGTCTTGGTCCATGGTGTCATCGCCCTCTTCATCTTCAGCCTCAGAGCCTGAAGCCTACTGTGTCGGCTGGAAAGGGGGAGAGGTGCAGGACCTGTCAGTAGCAGGATGGCCACTGGAGCAGTTTGCACATTTGGGAGAGGAGGCCGGACAGCAGCTGATGACAGGTTTGAGAAAGCCCAGCTTGGGGCATGTTGGGTTGGGGCAGTGGTAGTTGACCCTCATGTGGTTTGACAAACAAATCAGGCTAACAGGAATGGTGGCAGCAGATGCCAGAGCTAGGTGTCCGAACTTCCAGCAATGTCTGCATTGCATAAACTTGTTCTTGGAAACCATATTTTGGAGGTTACAGACCTTGGAGTAGAGTAGGATTTTGGAACCAATATGGGCCACATCAATGGGGGCGACAATAATAATCACTGAAGTGGTGGCTTTGCGAAGGAGAAGGTCCAGCTGGAGATAGCGTGCACCAAAGATGTGGACATCCTTGGCATTCTTGATAGACTTGGTGAGTGCAGGGAAGAGGTCGTTCTGGTCCTGGTTGAGGAAGGCAACTGGGAGGGTGTGGATAACCAGCTGCACCTCATTAGGCACGCGACGGAAAAGGTAGTAGGGGTTGTCCCCAACTGCAAACGACTGGTTGAGTTTATTGGCAAGTGCCTTGTAGTAAGGGGAGTAGCTGATAGCAGGAGTAAAGGGATTAGTGGCAAGGAGAGTAATAACACCAGGTGGGTTAACGGTTGCTGAGAAGGAAACAGGAAAGGGACAGTTTGCCACCTGGAGGAGGAAGGCTGCCATGTTGGGGGCAGTGGCCACCAGGGGTGTTGCGTCGGGGTCGGGGGCCGGTGTGGTTCGGAGCACAAAGAAGCGGCATTCGGCAGCTGGAACGGGGGCACCCTCCCGTACCTGGGAGGGGGCACTACCCGACGCCGCAACTTGGGCTGCAGTAGTTGTCTTCTTCTTGCCCTTGGCACTGGCCTGTGGGACTGGGCCCCTAGGGGGGGCTGCCACGCTGGCGTAGGAGGAGGAGGGGGGGGCTAGGATAAGGAAGGAGGTAGCGGGGCCTGGGCGGCAGGTGGACTCTTCAGGAAACTCACCCTGGGCAAACTGGAAGGCCGCAAAGGAGCGGTGATGTCTCGCGGCGAAGGTGCGTGAGTTACCATACCACACACCGTCTACCTGCATGGGAGAGTCGATATCCTCTACTGGGATGTCTAGGACGTAGCCAGGGGGGGGGGTGGTAGTTTGCTCCAGGAGGAGCCGACAGAGGAGGGGGAGGTGGTGGACATCTACATCAGCAAAAATTCATTCTGCATCAGATCCGGGCATCTCACATCCCAACGCAGCACGCTCGTCCCCTGCATCCCCTGCGTCCCCTGCGTCCCGTGGGTCCACTACTTGGCGCAACGCCCCCCTGCATCATTTGCATCCCCCTTTTGACCCTGTCCATTCCCTCCGTGTCCAGCAGGCGCCGTCCGCCCATACGTCCGGACTGCATCCTGTTTCTGATGCAATCTTGTCGTTGTCCTGACGCCGCGACCCGAGGTCAACTGCGAGATCAAGCTTTCTCCTCATCCTGATGATGTGTTCTCCCTCCTTTCCTGATTGCTAGTTTCCAGCCACCATTACCACAATCCGTTAACTACCAATTTGATTCCCGGGCCTGGCATTCTTCATCTCTGACGGCCACCTCTCGGTTCTCGTTTCCTCCATGTTTACCCCCGGTCAGGACGTCTGAGTCTACGGCGTCACCTTTCTGATGCTGAAATGAAAGTTTTGATGCCTGAGCTCCCATCGCTATATCCACATCTTCTCCTGTCTCCAAGCTGATGCCAGCTTCCCACCAATGCCTACCTCGCACATCATCACACCCTGTTCTTGGTTTACTAGTACACATTCTCTGGTTCTGAACACAATCTCATGCAACTTGAATCTTGTATCATTAATTTTTACTCTACTATTACACAATTATTGCAACCCACAGTTTGAGTTACTATGCAATGGGAGGGATTTCGATGGTCCCTGCTGGCCCTGTGGTGTATCCTGCATTGCGACACAGGATACACCACAGGGCCTCCATTGGTTCCCTTAGATGCGATCTCAATAGATCTCATTGAACGTCCTCAAATCGCTTCTACTATTCACCAGCTATCGCCGGTCACCAGCTGGGACCAGGTGCGCCTGGCCCAGAATGGTCCCAATGTCCACTATTGGAAACTGTTGTGCCTCTGTCTTCTGCTCTACCGTGACGAGACCATGGGCATCGGATGGCTGCCCGGAATTAACCCCACTTGTCATTTCTACTATTGCGAGTCTGTAGACCCTATCCTGGTGCCTGTAGTCCCGGATCTTGAACAGCGCCCTGAGTCTAGCGGGAAGACATCCTCTGAGGGCACCATACATGTCCTCCTCTCCTGCCTGCATCCAAACCAAATCATTGTGACTCTGTTGCTTGCAGAAGAGCCGAGAACCCGTACACCACGCCCGGTAGGCATCATAAACTTCGGTTTTCTGGAAAGCGGGAATGGGGATTTCAAGTTGCGTCATCAGTTCAGTTGGAAGTAGTCGAAGTATTGCAAGATCTTCGGGAAGCAAGCGCTCCATTGGCAGGGTGCGATGGCTATACCGGATCAATTCCTCACAAATGCTGTTGGTCGAAATTCCGACCGCCTTGCACAAATCCACGATGTTTGAAACGTCACGTTGTCGTCCCTTTAGGATCCTGCGGCATGTGACAGACCCAGATGCCGTATCTTCTGCCTTCAACATGTCAACGGCCTCCGGATGTAGATGTGCGCCTCGACGTCGCAGCACATCCAGGTTCAAGAGTCTCATGTGTATCCTGTGCTGTCGACTGTAGCTCTGTAGGATCTGGCGCGCAGCGTTGTTTTTGTTCGAACGCCGCCAGCCGTCTTTGATTTGTTCCTTATGTGTGAGCTCGCCAAACTCCGTTCAATACATTTGAATATTGCCGAACTGATATATGTGATCCGGAAAATGGCCGAGGAGATGCATCTTAATAAAGTTAAAATGAGATTCCGCATGGATCAGTTCTAGGGGTAAGTCGTCGTCCTCCCAACGATATTCCTCCAGCATCTGATGCTGCTTGGATTTGGTAAGAGATTGATCCACATGCCCCCGTAGACATCGCTACTCTCTTTGTTGGTCGTTGAGCTTTTCTCGTGTCCTTTTAGATATCTGAAACTCCAAGATGATATCCTTCGTCGAATGAAAACGTGCAAGATATTGTTCCATATAATCTATGGTCTCTGGGGTATGGCTACTGTATTGAGCAATCAAACTGAAATCAAGCAATGACCCGACGCAGATGAGCGCACGTTTGAAAGGCATTGCTTGCGTACTGTCAGGCTGTCTGGGAGCGGCAGTGAGGACCCCCAAGAGGCAACATCCTAGGTTCCTCATTTCTTTTCCTTGCCACTGCGTAACCTCACTGTAGGCCTTTTGGGGGACGAAGAATCCCGGATAGGATGGTAATGCGCTCCAGGCGTCGTCAAAGGCCTGCTGTCACCCGTTCTTCTTGAGAAATCCCTGAACCCAGTCCATCATGTGCTTGAATAGTCCAAGATGAATAGTATGTAGCAAATCTGGCTAGTACAGATTGGACGCTAAAGCACGTGGAAGTCCATGAAAAACGTTTTGCCCTACCTTGAGGCCAAGGGCATGAAAGGTACCATGGACTGCCGCTGAGTCGGAGTGCGTGACGCTATCCAGACTATCTTGTTCTCCAAGATCATATTTCACATAATCCTGGGTGGGATAAGGTTGCTTTTCGGCTGAACCTAACTTATCCGCAGGGACCTCGCATTTAGGACAGGCGTTCGATTTTACACCGTGTAGCGCAATGTTTTCTATATGGTCTGCAATCCATGTGGCGAGGATAGGGAAGCGCCTCCGAACTTGGCCGTCTGCACACTCAATCGGGACGCCGTGGAGCGCTGCGTCATGTAGGGGCTCGAGAATGAGTTCGAATACTTCTTGGAGTGTGTCGGCATTGATTTGTCTCTGGAGTTCATTCGCGGAAGAAGACTTTGGCAACTTGGGCGGGACTGGCAGGAGTCTAAGAAGAAGAACTGCCATTGATCCAGGCTTGTTACGCCTAGTCGACAGAAGATTTCCAATAGTAATATATACGGGCCAAGCCTTCTTGTCTCCAGAAAAATTGATAAGATGCATCTGATCGGACATCCCAATAATCGGAACAGTCGCACCAGGCGGGAGCGTTTCCTGCACCAGTTAACTGGCGTTCGCATGACTGATGAGAAGTGGGTAATTTACCAGGACGTCCTACCACCAATCTGCGGTATGCATTTCTGCATACACCCTCTGTCCGTTGTGGTCATACTCCCGTCGCGGCGCGAAGACCAAATCATCACTGTATGCTGCCTGCCGCAGAAGATATCTGACACAGTCTAGTATGTTCCGGTAGTAAAATGGTAAAGTTCTCTTGCCATCGTCAACTTGGCCTTCGAACCATCGTAGATATTGTCCGTGCGGATCCAATAATCGCAGGTGGTTCTCAAGCGTATGCATAGAGCTATAGCCAGCTGAGGCTAAATCCCTGAGACCACTTGAAAAGTATTCATTAATTCGTGACTTTGACACCTTGCTCTGAATAAACCAAGATGCAAGCTTGAATCCGTATACACTCGTGAATGGTGCCCATGGCTCCTTGATCAGAGTACTGTGCTCCACCTCAAATCCTATCACATCTCCAATAGATCGCCCAGCGAGTGGATAATATGCCATTTTGATGGCATCAGGGGATCCGTAGTCGGTATTGAGTGCTTCCGCATCAGGGACATGCGCAGGATTCGGGGCGTATCCGCATGGACCCGTGTTGGATTCATAATCGGAATCGATCAGAGCATTCTGTCCAAGCAGACCGCCGTCATCATCCTGTTCAGATTCTATGCGGAGTGGAAGCTGGTGTACTAGGCTGGATGTGAGAACAGTGCCCAGGCTAGCATGTGCTATTCGTAGGTGCTTCTCGTAAGGACCTGAGGAGGCAGATTTGCGGTGGCAGAATGAACATTTAATAGGCATACCTCGTGGTATTGTACTGAATTGAGGGAAGCCAACTTGAATGTATATGTTGTATGGCCCAAAGGGAATGTTCATGCGTAATGGTGTGTTGGAACGCAGGGTAAGGGGTTTGGGCGCTTGAAGATGTAGCTAATATTGAAGTGGGTTAGTGCAGTCGCATGTGACGTGGCATTAGGAGTATTCTCTGAGTACTACTTTTAAAGCAGCAGAAAATGTCTCAAGTTCTGTTCGATAGTGATCCAAGATGTGGTTTGAACGCGCACAAGGGGTGTCCACAGTTCGAGAGTCTAAGGTCTGAAGTCTAGATTACTAAATGATCTCGGAACTGATTTCAAGAGCGGTTCAAGATTCCTATAAGGACTCTGACTCTGATATATAAAGTGAATTGATCAGGGCCAAAGGGAGATCATACCAAGTGACATATCTACAACTAACACCGCATTCCCCATACACAGCACTTACAATATCGACCTTCTCACAGCAGTGAATCTGACGATATGGTGCCAAAGAACAGCAATCTCCAGTACGTCCACAATCCAAATTCTACAAATATACAAAAAGGTCTGTCAGGACAGGAGCGCAAGCTGAGCGGGGTCTACATACTTCCAGCCATTTCTCTTACTGGGCAGCTTAATGCTCAGCGTCCAGGCAGCTGGCGTATAAATCAATATAAGACTGCTCTTAACTTCGGAACCGCTTGAGATGACCCTGTCTATAAGGCATGGCGCAACGCCATCAAAGATCAACTGTCAGCAAGGAACTATACAGATATCAACTCTTTGCCCAACGGGGATTTCCGCGAGATTTGGGAGGGGATGAGGAGATTGCGCCCAGCAAGCAATTTACTCGTAGCAGCAGATGCTGCGAATAACATACAAAGGATTCAGGAGATAGACGACGCCATTATTCAACTCATTAAGGATGCAGGAAAAAAACTCACACATACCATTCTGACTAAATGTGATGCAAACCAGGAGCCGGCTGCACCGCAAATTGACTCACGGCGTGTTATTGTTGACGAGACCTTGCGGCCACCTGGAGCTCCGCCTTACTGGGATCCAGCTGCGGAAGCAGGGCCGAGTCCGTCTCAAGACCCTACTCGGCAAAGGGCCCCGGATGGCGAAGATGGCCAGATCGCACGTCAAGGTTCTTTACTAGGAGATGCCCACAAAGAGGACATCCCAGAAGACAGTACCCCGGTTCACTGGTATCCGGGATTATCAGCACCCAAGGCAGGACCCCCCAAAGCAGGGCACCAGAATGCACCTCGACGCCCAACCCATAAACAGGGTCCCTGTGGTCAAGCTGGACTGGCCCAAGATCAAGCACAGGCTCCCATAGAATGGGCTGATGTTCAAGATTACGGCGATCACTATGACCGCCCTACAAGAACCAAACGGACACTGCACGGTCTCCCACATCCTCCGCGCCCTATATTCACCTCCCGATTGAAAACATTTCCTATTTGGGACGGTGAAAACTCTGCATTTTCCCCGCCGTGAACGTTACACAAAGCCTTCTCCCTACCTCGCTCAGGCTTCAAGGCCTTTGCACCCCAAACTACTCCCTCCTTGCTACCGGGTCTTTTCTCGGCACCAACGCATTTCGCGTTACGCGATGTCTGCTCCTAGCCCCGCGCCAAGGGTTCCCTCTGTGGGGCCCCAGCGCACCTCTTCCAGCCGTGCCAGCAACAGGGCCAACCCTACGGGCCGGGCCTCTGCTCCCCCCCTTTCTCAAGAGGACGCGATTAAGGCTCTCCTTGCCCAAGCCGCCAATGGCCTAGGCTGGAACCCAACAGTGTTCCCGTCTGTTTTTTCTCCCGATTTTGAGGAGTACGACTCCGCTGATGAAGCGGTTGTTCCCCTCCTGTCGGTCCTCGTTACTATGGTGGGACATCTCTCTGAGTCTGTTTCCTCCCTTTCCGCTAAGGTTGATGCCCTCCAGGCCCCTCAACCTACACCTTCTCCTGACGCCACTCTTTCGGCCTCCCTCCGGGACCTCTCCTCCAAGGTCAACTCTCTTGCCTCTCGCCCCCCGCAGGCCGCGGTTCCTGCTCCCACTACCACAGCCCCCAGGCCCAATACGGTGGTCCCAAAAAGGCTGGTCCAGTCTCTCTCCTCCTCCCGCACGGTCCCCTCTTCCGACTTCCCGATTCGGGTTGACGGCAAGTGGTATGGCAACCCGGAGACCTATGTGAAAGCGCACGAAAACACTCATGAGGCGATAGTCTACTATGCCTCCTTCCCGAACACGTCTGAATCGGCTATGACCAAGGATCGATTCCCCCTCCCTGTCGACAAGCATTTCCTCCCAGGCCCTCCGCCTGGGTATGCAGTCTCTGCCCCCACTCCTCCCTCCAATAACTGGGCCCAGGTGGCCAAGTCAGGAAGGAAGGTACCGAAGCGCGCCACGGCTGCCCAAGTCGCGGCGGCTAGCAAGGAGGTTGGCCCAAGGGCCCCTCCACCGCTACCGGCTGCCCATCGCCGCTTTTATGCCCCCCGCCTGACCCCCGCCCCTCATGAAGACCCGGTCCACATGGCCGCTGCTCTCCCCGACGCCATGGCTTCTGTTCTTCGAGAAGCTAAATGTGCTCATCCTCTGTCGCTGGCGGCGACGGTAAACCATAATGGGGTGGTCACTCTAACCGCTGACCCTCACACCTCTGCCTCCTCATATGCACCATACTTCTCGGCCCTGACGACTAAGCTGAACCAATTTTTCCCCATTGGGGACAACCCCCACCTGGAATTCAGGACAGCCCCAGTCCACACCGACCTCCTCATTCACAACCTTCCTGTCTCAATGCTACCAGGCGACCCTGCAGATCTATTTGATCGGCTTCAGGAGTCTATTGGGTTTGCGGTTGGGGCTACTATTTTTAAGGCCCGCTTCCTCCAGCCCGACCCCACCCTCCGAGCGACAAAGTTGACTACCTCGGTGGTGGTAGCAGTCTCGCCCTCTGATATCCCCCTCTTTGGCGAACGTATTCGCCTTTTCAACCGTTCCCGCAATGTTCACCCTGCCCACCCGGCGGCTAGGGACACCCAGTGCCGAAACTGCTGCCAGTTTGGCCACTCTAAACCTCTATGCAAACAGCCTTCTCCTACCTGTCCAATCTGTGCGCAAGCCCATGCTCGGGCGGCCCACCGATGCGAAAGCTCCACCTGCCCCCGCCAGGGTAACCTCAAGCCAGTGGTGAACTGTTGTCTTGCAACTCCAGCCCGCTGTGCCAACTGCCAAGACCCCCACCCTGCCAATTCCTCAGATTGCCCGACTAGGGTCAGGATCCGGGACCATGTCCTCCCAGACGCTGGTGATCCTCCATCCCCACCGCTCCTTCCAGCTACTCCCTCACGCGAGAGCTGCTCTCCCTCCCCTCCAGGGACCGTTCGACGCAGTCAGTCGACCAGCCGCTTTCCTCCCGCAATGTTCCCACCGCAGTCATCCCGTCAGTTCCAGCCAACAATTCCTGGTCAGCTTCCCGATGCTCCAGCCCAATCCTCCTCCTCAGCTCCGCTAGCAGCACCCATGCCCCATAGAACTCTTTTCCCTCCTCCCCCAGCCGATTGGGCAGAGGATGTTGACAACTCCCACGACCTTGCCGGTTAATGGAGGTACAACCTGCGCCCCCTTTGCAAGATGCTTCACCACACCTGTCTTTTCCATCTGCCGCCACTGCGGCTAAGTTCTCCTGTGTCCAGCATAATTGTCTCGGCAGCATTCATGTTTTTCATACTTTGTTTTCCTTTTTTACGTTGGTTGAAAATTCTCCTCTTGTTGTTGCTCTTCAAGACCTTCCTCTGTGGAAGGGCTCCCCTCCAGCTGCTAAATCGTTTAAGTGTTTTGCTCCTCCTTCTTCCCCCTTGTACAAGTCCAGGGTAGCAGTATACGTCTCAGAACGTCTGTCACCAGGGATTTCTGTTCTTCCGGTATTTTTTGACCAGGGGGACCGGATGGCTGTGGACTTCCACTCGCCTGATGGTGTCTTTGGGTCTGCTTATAGGTTGTTTCGCTTGTATAATTCCTACTCTGTTGCTGTTCACGATGGCCGTATGCGGTCAATCAGTCCTGCCTTACTATTCCCAAGGCATAGGTTCCCCACTCTCTCCGTGGGGGACTTCAACATCCATCACCCCCTGGCCGATCCTAGCCGGGTTATTTCTTGCTCTGAGCTAGCCACCTCTGTTCCTTATTTTCGGAGAGCGGCGGATTGTTCTTTTTCCCTGTTGAACACGCCTGGGGTTTATACCAGGTTCCCCTTTAATGTGGCACACCGCCCTTCTGTACTTGACTTGGCATTTGCCAATGACCTTTTGTTGTCTTTCTTTGCTTCGTGGGACACCCCTCTGCAGTCGACCGGGTCGGACCACATCCCAATTACTATAGTGCTGGAGCCGGTAACGGTGAAAGAGCATCGTGCCCAACCAAACTGGAACGCCACTGATTGGAACATAGCGGCCCCCATCCTTGCTGACTTGGTGGTTCCGTCTCCCCCCTCTCTCCCAACATCGTCTTCGCTGGCCAGATGGTTTGACAACTCGCTGGAGGCCGTCACTTCTGTCCCTCTGGGGGCTACTCCCCTGAAGAGGCCGTCGCTCTACTCCAAACCCTGGTGGTCACCCGACCTGTCAGAACTCCGCCTTCGCTACCACTCCTTAGCGCGCGCAGCCCGGCACCAGATTATCCCCCAGGCCCAGGTTAAGCTGGGTAGATCTGCCTACTTTAAAGCCATTGCCAAGGCCAAGGCTGCTCACTGGAAAAGATTCCTTTCTGGAGTCGACTCCCAGTCTATATGGACAGCCAAGAGGTTCGCCTATGGGCGTGCCCCGGCAAGGTTGCCCTCGCTTCCCGATGCTCACTCCCCAGTGGAAATCAACTCGGCTCTTTTGTCACATTTTTTCCCTGCACCGCCTTCAGGTCCCCAGGCCTCTTTTCTCCTCCCGCCTCTCCGCGAGGTACCAGGCATTACGTCCTCCGAAGTGTCTGCTGTGCTCAGGCGATCGTCTTCCAACTCTGCCCCTGGTCCTGATTCTATCCCGTATGGGGTATGGAAGAGGATCCACCGTGCTAATGACTGTCTCCTCCCAACCCTGCTTAATCCCTTACTTGCACACGGGTACCACCCGCCCTCAATGAAGAAGGCCAATGGGGTGGTTCTTGATAAACCCGGCAAACCCGACTATTCTTCACCTTCTTCCTTCCGGATAATAGTACTGCTCGAGACGGTATCAAAGATTCTTGAGCGGATTGTGGCCCTGCGCCTCGCCTCCTTGGCTCGCTCTAAGGGCCTCCTGAGTTTGAATCAGTGCGGTTCTCTCGCTGGCCTGAGCTGCTCCGACGCTATTTCCACAGTCTCCCATGAGGTTAAGCTTTTCCAAGCTAGGGGCCTCTGCGTTTCCTCGCTTTTCCTAGACATCAAAGGAGGTTTTGATAATGTCAACAGGAATCAGCTCGCCACCATCCTCCGCCGGGCAAAGGTTCCGCCCTACTTGGTCGGATGGGTGACTTCTTTTCTGTCTCAACGCAAGTGCCGCTTGGTGTTTCAAGGAGCTCCTGATGTGTTTTCTGCTGTTTCCGTTGGTACCCCGCAAGGGTCACCTATTTCTCCCCTTTTGTTTGTTATATATGTTTCTTCGCTTCACCGAACCATCCCAAGGGGCCTGATTGTTTCCTATGTGGATGATTTTTCTGTTACTATAGCTTCTCCTTCCTATCGTGGGAATGTCCGCTCCCTGCAGTTTTACTTTCATGTTCTTGAGAGGGAAGGACGGAGGTTGGGGGTTTCCTTTTCTGTTCCAAAGACTGAGCTTCTTCACTGGAGAACGCCTAGGGATAAACGCCCGGTGTGCTCCTTTCCTGTTGGCCTTAATGGCCTGGTGTTTTCTCCTGGGTCCCAAGTGAGGTGGTTAGGCTACTGGCTTACCCCCACTTTGGACACCACTCCTCACTTTTCACGGCGCCTTGCTTTAGCCCAGGCTTCATTTGTTTTGGTTCGTCGCCTCAGCAGCCCTGGGGGGGGTCTCTCCCCTTGGTGTAATCGCAAGCTCGCTATGGGCCTCCTGCTTCCTATTCTTACCTTCGGAGGTGATTTTTTCGCCCCCAACCCTACCATGCTCAGAAAGCTTGACTCTTTTTGGCACCGGGTCCTACGATGGGTGACCAATTGTTTCTCCTCTACGCCTATCTCGGCTCTCCATTGCGAGGCTGCTGTCCCTCCACTCGGGGAGTTTCTGCTACACAAACGAAGGGCTGCTGCTCTTAGGCTGGCATCCTCCCCCCCATCCGTCAACCCTGCTACAGCCCGTCTCCATCCTGGGGTCCCAACCTGGGATCGATGGAGGGCTCCCTCGAATCGTCCTCTGCTCAGAGGCCTTAAAGGGTATGCTATGCCTACACTCTGGTCCTCTACTCCCTCCTCCAACTACAAGCACCTCCCGCTGGATGCGGCCCTACACTCAATAAAGTTCCTCCTGCCGGCTGTTTTTCCACTGGCTTGTCCTCACCTGATCGCACCAAAGGCCTACGAAGCCCAAGGCTCCCCCTCTTACCACTCACTGAAAGCGGAACTGAAGGGATCCCTCCTAGTGGGATGGGCTAAATCCAGGCCTCCCAAGGAACCGTATAAGTTCAAACCCTCAACCACTCCCCACGCCTTCATGGGCCTCCCGAGGTTCGTGGCAGGACGTCTCCATCAGATGCGGTCGGGCAAAAGTTACCTGGCCGCCCACAGATCTTGGTATTCTAGTGACGAGCCTACACTCTGTCCTTTCTGTGAGGAAGGCGAGGAAGACTTCGAGCATGCTATCCTCCTTTGTCCGGCTAAGGCCAGGCAGCGTGAAGCCCATCTTCAGGGCATCAACAGCCTTGGTCCTGATGCCCCTGTGTGGTCATCGGCAACACTGATTCTTCAACTAGCCAGTTACATCTCCTCCACTGCGACGGGCTTCCCGCCCGACATGCCTGCCATTCGCGCGTATACTGCTTCGCCCTCAACCTCCCCGGCTTCCTCGCCGCGCTCCACCTCCCAAGGGCCCGCTGGGGCCTGAGTTTTTATTAGTTTTATTTTCCTTGCTGGTTCTATGCTCGGGGGCACCTGGGTGAGGAAGTTGGTATAGGTTTTCTTTTCTTGTGTCTGCTGCTTGTCAGAGTTAGGCTCTGTGGGAGGGATTTCTTTACTTTGCTTTGTTAGTCATCGTGGGCGATGCGAGGGGCTATCTTGCCCCGCTTTGAAGATCTTGCTGCGTTGGGTATGTTTCCTTATTGTTGTGCGCTGGAATTAAGGTTTTTTCTATTGCCATACCGCGAGGTGCATGTACGTTTTTGAACCACAATCAATAAGCATATGAATTAAAAAAAAAAGAAAAAAAAAACTAGCACGGTCTCCCAGAGCGACCACCAGACGACGGCGAGGACGATCCTTGAGCACGGCCCCGAGAAGATGTCCTCACAGGATATCAGGCTCATCGCGCTAACTCCCATTAACCTCGTGATTTTCCAGCTGAAGTGGTCGCTCAGACACGTCCACCAAATACCCCAGAACAATTGAGTCCATTGTCAGCAGGTTAGTTAGTTCTTCAAAGTTGCTAGATTCGAGCACTTACTTACAAACATCGACTTTGTAGATTGGAACGTGCCACTTGGGCACCCATGTGCAGTACGTATTGTTTGGGTCTGTCTATCAAGACGTGTGCAGGGCCTACAAGGTGAGAATAAGAAGGTAGCGAGTGGACTGCCAAACTATCGTTTCCGCTATTGGCGTCCGCCCCATGTCCATGGAGTTAAATTCAGTGAATTAGAAACTGGCGATATGCATGGATTATTTGCTATGATTAGGAGATGGGTTCCATTGCGCCGTATCCGTTATATCCTTGGCGCAATATGTGAAGGGTGCAGAATGCTCCGGGAGTTCCCTGGTGAACCTCTATCATTAGTAGAATTTGTCTTCATTGAGGGGGCAACCATATCTGTTGGAAGATACGGTGAGTCGGATAGCTCAAGGTTAGGCCGCACCGGTAGGTCAGACGCAATTCCAGACATCTGAGCAGGAATCTGCGGTGAATTCCGGATCTGGAACTGCCGGTGATGGCAGGCCAAGTAATGAGCCGCTCGAACAACCAGAACAACATCAACCCGATGCGAGTGCGATACTGTCCTTCTCCAGCCCAGCTGTACACGATATTCAACCTGAGGAATACTTGGGAGACATGGAATCAAGGAATCAGGTTTAACGCCCCTGGCGGTAGGACCAGAGGAGTCTCTTGCAAATCCCGGACTTCTGAAACTTAAATTGCTGAGTCTCCTGAGTGGTCAACAATTGTGCCATCCAACGCTCCCTCTACAGGAGAACGAGAAGGTCTCGAAGTGCCGTGCTTCGAGTCCCCTGGAAAGTACTAGTTACCACTCGGGACAGAAGCGACGGCTCCTGGGCTACCGTGACGGGGAGGCATCACATGGAGACACGAAGGATTGGACTGCCAGCCGATGCGCATTTGATGTCGTGTGTACCTAGATATAAAATGTTAGTGTTTAGATTTATCATCCCTGGCTTTTCCTTACCAAGATAGGTATGCGCACATTGTGTTATTTTATATAGGTTTTTGTGCATGTCTTCCTTCGCCGTGGAGTCTAGGAGGGCATGTTGGATCCAGCCAATGGGTGGCCGGGGTGATGTAACACTTGCAGATGTGCGGTACGTCGGCAGGGTTAAGGGTTATCGGGCCATCTCTGCACCCGTTAAAGAGCACCCTACCTGACAGGCAACCGTAGTGATGGGAGCTATAGCAATTGGGTCTGGCTATCTACTACGATAACTCTAGACCTACGTGATGTAAATTCCGTACGTCACGGTAAAGGATCATCATGTATCTCAATAGCTATTCAATAGGTATAAACTACTAAATTGGCGGAATTCCCCTGTTACGTCAAGTGATCTGCTGGCGCCTCTTTCCCGTATGCTTACGCCTTACTTTATACTGGGACACTGTGACTTACGGTCCCTGGCGCCATGATAAGCGGAGAAACCAGGACCCTTCAACATGGCGTCTTGTTTAGGGAACAACCCTAACATATAAGCTGGCTCCCTTCCGCCCCTTGTTTGATCTACCCCTCCCCTCTTTCTCCCACTCGCTTCCTCCCGTCCTTCTTCTCCCCCCCACTCTCCAACAAACTCCACTCATTTAGTTTGCTACGTCCCGGCGCACATCATCCCCCGTCGAGTCCTTTTTTCTTTCAAACGCTCACTAAATCCACGACATCCCCAAATGGCCGCCATGCCCCTACCTAAGACAAAATCGATGTCGTCTGCAAAGGGAAAGTCGGTATAGATATTCCCCCTGCAGTGGAGCCACCAAAGCTAATATTCTATCAGGTGTTGGGCCCTCCAATCGCACTCCGGGGACCTGGCCGGTGGCAAGCTCTGAAAGATCCTTACGCGTACGGCAGCTCTAGCGGTGGAATCTGAAAGAGCATAAGTAAACCCCCCTATCAAACAGTCTTGATGATGGCGCAAACAAGGATAGACCGAGCTAATAATGATCCGTCTATATGCAGTCGTCATCAGATGTCTAGTGAGCGGCCCGTATTCACACCAGGTGTCAAGAACTCCAAGTAAGTCAACCCCGAGCGAGCAAATCGCAGGATCGGAACTAACATACATCCGTCTTCTAGAGGTCGCTTCGGCAACATTGCTTTTGCGAAAAGTTGGTGCGGTTTCCCTGACCCCTGCCGCCCGAGTAAAGTGTACCTCTAATGACGCGACCACGTGAAGGCCTACATCACCGCGCTGGCATGGGACCCGAACAAGCTTAGCGATATGCAACTGGAGTCGGTCCTGGCATTCGCCCACTCCCCTCCCCCCTGTTTCGATTTGGGTCGAGTTGCTGAAAAAAGCAATATCACGCCAATGACATTGTCGAGCTCGATCGTTAGCTGAAGCTCTTCATCAAGGACACGGTTAAGAAGCTTCAGACGACGATCGATGGTTGCAATGCGGAGGTGAAGGCGGGGGATGGCTCAGCAGAGAAAAGGATGAGTAAGTAATCTTCGCCATGCATGTTGAGTTTCAATAGTACTTACGGATTTCACTAGTGGCTACAATCGCTTGGACCTCCCCTTATTGCCCTCAGACGATAAGGATCCACATCGTGCGCCAGACAGGTGCTCCCCCAGCGGAGCATCCATTCTGGGATCAGCCCTGGTACTCCCCCGAGCTGGACAGGGGTGTGGCCTGGGGTATCCTCTCATCCCCGAGCATGAGAGATCTGCTGAAGATGGTTTTGGCGCACCGAGTGATGGAGGCCCTCGATTACCCCCGATATCTTCTTGGTGCGACTGCTCACGGTTCCAGCGCCTTGCGCCGGGACCCTACAAAACCTCTCCCTCTCTTGGATGTTATCGTGTCGTATGGAGATAATAACATCCGGACGTGGCTCCTAGCAAACCAGCGGGAGGCTAAAGATCCGTTGGATCTACTGGTGCTGGAGTCACGTGAGGAGGGGGTAGAGAGGCAGACGCCCGAGCCTGGATGTGGCTGGTATCCCTTCTTTGACCGGAATCTTTGGGATCACCAGGTCCAGGAGCGAGATCCGGGGGAGGCCATGCAAGAGGAGGAAAGCAAGTTTGAGGGGGAGGAGGAAGAGGAGGGTCCAGTGATCCCGGGCCGTGAGATAGTTTCTCTTGACGATGTAAGTTTCAAAATCTATACTGCGTACAGCTAACTTGAGCAAAAACTCCAGAGCTAACTACCTGCATAGGACTATGCACCAGGCTCCCGAGAATCTCAAACGATGTCGGAGAGCGAATCTTTCCCTGAATCCGATGCACCCTGGTGCCGACCTGCTGTCGCTCGTGGACGTTCTCACTCCGCCCCGCATTCGGTGTCTCGTTGCTCCGGATCCCCGGCCCCCACGGCACTAGCAACCAGAATGACCAGCCAGCCATCTGTTTCTACCCGGGTGCCAATGCCACCACGAAGTGCGATTCCAGCTTCCGTGTCTAGTGGCCACCAAGCATGGCATCGCCAGAAACACGAAGGGCCTTCCCATCAGCGCCCCCAAAGTCCCTCTGGTCGCCACCTCCAAAGTTCCCCCCGTCATCGCCCCCAAAGTCCCTCCCGTCAGTGCCTCTAAAGTCCCCCCCCGTCAGCGCCCCCAAAGTCCCTTCTGTCAGCGCCCCCAAAGTCCCTCCCATCACCGCCCCCTAAACGTCCC
>LN891020.1:202883-217597 GCA_900010015.1 Tuber aestivum | reverse complement strand
TCCCACTCGCCGCCCCAAACGTCCTCCTCCTCGTCACGCACCCCCAAAGTCCCTCCCGTCACCGTCCCCAAAGTCCCTCCCGTCACCGCCCCCAAAGTCCCCCCTTGCTGGCTAGCTCTGAGCCATCTGGGCCTTCGGAGGAAGAGAAGCTTCGGTCGATGCAAGATCTCCTAAAAAACAAGCCATAGATGGCTGAGTTCCTACAGGATCCGAGACTTGTGTCTAGCACCCATGCATCCGCAGCCAACAAGGCTGGCCCCCACGGATTGAACAAGGCCATTGGTATGACGGCGCTTCCAACACCCCGGCCATTGGCACTGCTGAGACCAACTGGCCCCAGACCCCCAGTGTGGTCGCTACTCTTCCCCCGGATCCTCTGCCCCCCCTGGCGCCTCATACACTCCCGCTCTCTCCCTCCTCTCCCTCTGCCCCCCCCCCACGACACTACTCTTGCCACTCCGGTGAGCCCCCCCCCATGCCCCAAATATTGCCTCGGCTCCCAGCTCCCAAACTGTGACGAAGCCCAAAGGACAGAAGAAAGAAGGAAAGGCAAAGAAGTCAAAAGGAAAGAGTAAGGCAAATACCAATATGGCTAGCCACGAAGACATGACTCCAACCCTCCAGGTGCCCCGGCACGGAGCACGTCAGCTTGCCACCCACTAATACGCATCTCGTCACTAACATTTTTTTTTTTTTTTTTTAGACTAGCTCTTTCCTTCGTCTCCCAAGTTTCTTTTTCCCGCCTTAATGTTTCTCGGTGTTTCCTTTGCCTCTGGGCTTTCATTTTTTCCTGTTTTTATCTCTCAATGTTTTCTCTGTCTCTGGCATCCTTTTTAACCCATCATGAGGTTTTCTTCATCCCCGGCTTATTTTTTGACGTATCATGATGTTTTTTTCGTCTCAAAGGGGTTTGTTTTTTCTGTTTTCCTCTCTTGATGTATTCTTCATCTCGCGGGCCTTTTTCTTGAACCCATTAAGGGGTTTTCTTTGTTCCCGGTAAATTCTTTTGACGCAGCCCGGAGTTTTCTTCTTCTTACGGCTCCCCCTTTTTCCGTTATCTACCAGTGTCTTCCTCGTTCCTGCCGTCTTCCTTGCATTTCTTTCGTTTGGGGGGTTTTTTCCACTTGTAAACACTACTACCGCTGTTGCTTGGCCCTTTTGTATTGTTAGACTTGTCTACCCCGGTCCAGTATCTCGTGTTTTTAGTCCCCCTTACGTTAGTATCGTGAATCACATTCTTAGCCACTGTACTCGAGTACGCTAGGATAAAGTTTGTCTACATTTGGTCTATCTCGCGTTCTCCGTCAGTATCAGGCCCGGCACCGACAGGGCATCTCCAGTGCTCAGACGCAACAAATGCTTGACGCAAAGAGGCTTCTTTATTGTTTAGCTGCCACGATTCCACATTTGGACATGAACGTAGATTTATCTAATCCCATTAGGCATAGTTAGTGCTGTAGGGAAATTGCATCGCTAAACTATACCATAACTGGCTACACGAGGCTTTTCTTGCTCCGTGATTGGTACATTCATTTCCTTAGTTGTTTAGCCGACTATGGTACTCACGTCCTATGAAGCTGAATGACTGTGAGTTTCGATCATGAATGAATGACCCAACAATCACAAAATGACATTTTATAGTCAAGTTTTGAACTGAATACCGAGTGATAGTCTATGATTGTACCGGCTACCCTTTGCCAGTGGTCCAAGCATATAAAAACTAGCGTGACCTACTCCATATACAAAGCCGACACAAACACCAAGCCTTTTCCAACCTCACGACGCGATCCTCCCGCATCTCTAACCATCCCCAATACCCAATCTCTCTCTCTACATGCCTAAGGAACCAGCCCATGCACGGAGTTCGCAAACCCACAGAACCGGGGGTCCAGTTCGACGTACCCAGGAGGTTGGACCGACCCCTAAGGCATCTGGAAAATCAAGGCCAAGAAAGGGCACAAACAACTCTCATAGCTCCCTGAGTTCTCTAACTAATAACCAGACATCACGTCGGCGTCCGCCCCCCTGGCCAATTACACCCCAACTGACAAGATCACCTAAACGAGTGCGTAGGAGTACCAGACCGACCGCGCCATATATAGAACCCCAAATAGATCGCGACGGGCAAGCCAATTTTGAAACAGTTCCTCTGTCCGATGATAGCAGTAAAGAGTGCCAAATCTCACAGGGATCGGCAGAAGCTGAATCCACGACCGACCTCGATTCAGAAGACAGTGATACTGCAGACCTGCCTCTCTCCGGCAGCCATCGTCTATCACAAGTTGGGAAAAGTTGCCATGGGGATGGTCCTCGAACTGTTCGTATATCGGCGACCCCGCGATCACCGGAGACAGACAATGCTTTGAGGATTCCAGCTGCACCGCCGTGGATAGTTCGTGAGGCTGAATACTGTCCACCAGTCTTTCCGTCATCGAGTTTAGCTCGGATATCATCTCCAGCAGGCCAGGGGAATATACATTCTTCTGTTATCAGAGGTTCTAGTCCGACTGGTCATCTAGATACAAGACCGCACGACAATGGCTGGTCTGTAGCCAGCACACGTCGGAATACACTCATGGGACCTGAGCTTGCCGTGGTAGTTCTGGCCAAGTCTCTGATCCTCAATTACACTCTGTTTGTTAACCCAATCCTAAATCCAGCTACTTTGACGGCCAAGATACACGGCATCTGGGATGAGGCGGTGAGTAAGACGCCAGGTGTGGGCCGTATGGAACCATCGGAGGAGATCGGGGGCCTAGTAAGTAAAGTCAGCTAGATATAGGGAAAAGCAGGAAATTGTATCAATCCAGTTAGATACGCCAGAAGCAGTCGGGGGTAAGGGTCCAATTCGTCTACCATGTGAAGCATCATATTGTAGCGTTATATGAACTACTAGAAGATACCCAGGGTACAGCGTGTAGGGTTGATTATCTCCTGGAAAAAGACAGGTTTATGTGCGACCCCAAAGGGTACGAGGTTGGACTCCCGCAGATGAAGCTCCGATAGAATTACATGTGACTACCACTAACGATGGCCATCACAAGACAGCGCATGAAATTGCAATTCCTTGGGCCACAGATCCCCGAGGCGATATATGGTAAGTACTTCGCAGGAAAGAAAATGCGCGGTATAGTAGACCCGGATTTCCTAGACATGATCAACGGTACCATGGTGTGCTTGACATGCACTATACTCTGTCATACACTTAGGGCGTGGCAAATCGGTACATATACTGAGCCAATTGACTTCAAGCATGAGTTAGTAGGAGGTGAGTATATGCGAATCATCGGGTATACATGTGCGAGGAATCTGGTTAACCCTCCACCAAACACTTGAGACCACATTGCTAGCAGACGGAGACATGGCGGAAATGTCCCCAGGGAATCCAGAAGAGTATTCTTGAGAGTATTCATCAAACGATTACCAACAAGATCATGCAAAAACGCGGTGTCCACCAAGACCGACGAGAAGGCTATGAGGACAACTGGGACGCGGTCAGTGCCAAATTAGAGAGCCGGAAGTCGAACCTGGAATCGCGACCACCTCCCCGCTGGCGCAGTGACACTGTGACTGATTCTCCCATGCTCATCCCAGTGAGGCCACGGGGCAGACGAAATGAGTCGCAGGACACCAATGTCACCGCAAGTTTCGGTCAGATGTCCGCTGCCCTGGCGCTGGCATTGCTTGATTCTGATCCAATCAGTAGATCCCTCCCGGACATCGGATGTCAACCGACGGAGATTGTTAGCAGCCCTCCTCCGGCCTCACAGCTATCGCTTAGGCTTGAGTAAGCACCTGAGGACCACGGAGTAGCAGCCGAAAGGGATCCCACCTGACCGGGCGGCCCGTTGTAGTTGCTTATCACGGAGGAGAGACGGGGGCAGAATTCGTGAGGTCGATACTAGGTTATGGGTGAAGGAGGATTGGAGCAATCACGATCGGAAGAGGTACTGCGCAGAGACACAGTAGGAGCCAGTGTGCATGAGGGGACAGGGACGTAGTCGGGATTTCACCGCGATGGCATAATATTGTACATAAAGCATCAGGGTCAACTAGAGGGAATCCCACGAGATTAGGCAAATAAGTCTGTTAGGTATGGATGAGGAGGAAACATCCATGATGTATTGTGACATAAAATATCGGGTAGCGAGAACCAGGAGCCACGAAGGTCCAGATCGTGATTGATTGGTAGTGGGAGAATCCAGCCAAGAAACCAGCACCAGGGGATGCAAACGGTACATAAGTTGAAAGATCTGGGCGCAAGGGATGTCGGCGCAAAAGTCTCCAGAGTGTACTAGCAGAGATGAAGACCACCAGTTTGGACAGGAGATAATCCAGCTCTTTGAGCGCTGGGTCGTCACGTCGAGAGTTAAGAGGAGTCGTTTAAAATATCAGGATTAATGTTGCCACTAACGGGTAGGGTTGGGACATCAAAGGCCAGGGGGTGGGCAAAGTCAAATGGGACGGAGCAGAATCAGACGATAGCAGGAAGTAGCAAAGGGTCACGGGGATGGTCAGGATGCAAGGAGAAGAAAGCGTAGAATCTCCTGACGCAAGGAGAGGAAAGGGTAGAATGTCGAGACGGGAGGAGAAGAGAGCATGGAATCTCCTGATGCAGGGGATGTCAGCATCCACGTTCCGTGGAGTCACGACGGGTTGTGCAAGAGGAAGGCTATGGTGCAGAGGAGCTCTTGGGAACCATATGAGATGCTAGAGGGTACTGGCTTACAAGCCATGAAGGAATTTCACCATCAGTACCCCCATAAACCCAGAGACCATCGGATTGAGGGCGAACCGAATTGGGGAAATAAGAGAAGACATTAGTGGACCGGGTCGGTTCTTAGAGAAAAGCGGAGTGATGTAACCACCCTATGTTATAGAGCTATGGCAACCTAAGTCTATGCCCATACATAAGACCAAGAGGGCAGATGGTAGACTAGGCGGGTATGCTGACGCATATCCAAGGGGTACCTGATGGTCCGGATATCCCTAAGAACAGACGGTACTTAAGGAATCGGTGTCTTTAACTAGTCATAGTGACATGACAATAACCCCTCTGGCCTAAGGATAGGTCAGAGGGCCTGGTAAGTTTACCCTGTCTAAGGACGTCATGTTACCCTACCAGGGAGACCAGTTTCGTGTCACCATGAACATATTTACCCTACCTTTAGGACACTATTACCCTACCTTCCATTGGAAAGGTTCTCAGAGGAATTTCGGAAAATGTTAGGATTGTTTGTTATGCAATAACAAGCGACGCGCACTTGCTTGGACATTAATCAGAAGACTACAGGAAGAGCTATAGTCCTCTGATCAAGCTGTAACTTGGTAGGATTATTGCTAACATGTACCTGCGGCCCCAGGGTTCGCCCCGGGCATCATGGGCCAAAATGGGTGGAGTTGCTATCTTACTAGTTAATTGGAGTCTATAAAGACAAGTCCATAATACTATATACGTCACTGCTGTCCATCCGACTGAAGGCTGTTCACAGGATATATAAGGGGGCCAAGGTGAGGTCAGGTACCTTCTCCAAAAGGAACAGAGTAAAGCGGACCAAAACTGATGGAGTTAGCGTGAGCTACCCGGAAGGGTCCCCAGAGTGGTCCTGGGTAGTGCCGGAGACATCTGAGAAGGTTTCATGCCAATTAAGCCTACACTTGCCCCTTTGCCATAGGCTCTTTCTAGGTTGTTTGAGGACTCAAATAGCATGATACTTATCACAGTAAGTGGTGTCCCGGGAGTAAGGGGCCATGGGTAGCCCCCACGGGTCCCGCCGCCCCCGCAGCGCTCTGCGGGAGCATCGTAGACCTTCTAAGTTCGCAATCAAGAAAGATAGAACTTTACCAGAAGACAGCTAAAGTCTCTGGGACCTTGCATAGGTCATGGTACATGGAAAGAGAGTCATTTAGTTAGCTTTCCTAAGCGTCTCGACAGTTAGCCACTGGCGAGACACCGATGCCCCGAAGTTTTCACTTTAGCAGGTGTATTGGTAAATACCTCGCAGGAACTGATGTGCATATAGGAGAGTTCTGCTAGAGTGCGCTGACACCTTAGGTCCTTCAGGGAAACAGTAATGGTGCTGGGGCAACCCTTACGGAGAAGGGCAGACTCATGTTGGTCGGGGTAACCTGATGGGGGAGCTTTTAATATAAGTCTGACTACTTAAAGATTATACAAGAACTCTCCTACTCCGACACAATCAACATCCTCTCAAGTGACTTTAATTGAGATAAGCCTGAGCTTAACGATATTATGTTTTACCATTTACTTTATTCTTTACACTTTGTAAGAGCTGGGTTCGAGAGATTCGAAGTTTGGTGCAGTCGCATCCTTAGAAACTATCTACCTGAGGGAGCCTCCATTACCCTTGATAACACCAGATATGTTAGAGGCACGGTTTTAGAACCCATTGTTGTGGGGTACACAACTATTTATGGTTAGGGCTCTACAAGCTCATGTGGTTCCGCAGAATCCCCATTTTGATGCATTTTACAACCCTTGCATTAAATATTGGGAAAGCGATGAGGAATTGGGAGGTGGCATTTGATTTGTTTTCTTATGTTGATTTGTTTTTTGTTTTGGAGCCACCTGTTGATGCTGATGGTTTGCATGTGCTACATGAAGCTACTGGGTGGAATTTATTTTCATTTGTTAAGGGTTCAGGCACTGAGGTCTTTGTGCGTTCATCTTTGTGTGGGCTATTTGGTGTGATGGGGCATAAGAGATGTTTTTCTTTGGTGCGCTATTATGAGAGTGGTGTGGAAAGGCAGTTGGCTGGCCTGTGCCTCCCGTCCAAGGAAGGGAAGGATATGTTTTGTAGAGAGTTGGAGAAGCTGGTAGGGTGCGATGTGTTGATGGGCGATTGCAATGCCTGCGATCCATATTAGTACCCGGCTAGCTGGAATTACTAGGGGGAATGGCTAAGGAAGTAGATGACTGACAACTGCTATAGCATGACCTTCCCCAGCGAGCCTACATTTAGGGATATATCGAGAATTGACCTGTGCCTCCATTATGTGAACTCGATCCAACTCCGCTATAGCGACACTGTGGGATACGAACATATGGCACAGTTGGTCAAGCTAGACGTAATGGCACCCACAGACGTGGTCCGAGCATGCCCAGCTTGGAAGAAGGTATGCTGGAATAAGGTTGGGACAGGTCTGATCACGCTCCGTGAAGCATAGAATGGCGATCTGGGGGATAGGGTGCGCGGACTTGTTTACATGCTGCCAAGATCCCCAGTAGGCAAAGTGCCCTGCAAATGGTGGTCCCCCGAGTTGGAACGGATACGGAGAGACCTTCAGAGGTTGCCCAGATTTGGCAGAACAGATCACTCCTGTGCTACTGACTGCTGGCTTGCCAGATGTGTTTACAAGGCATTAGTGGCCAGGGCTCAGTTCAAGTACATTCGGGACCAACTGAGTCAGGCAGAGGATCCAGGGGTGTTCCAACTGGTCCAGCGCCTGGACGCGAGGAGAATGCTCCCTGCCTTCGCTCTGGCCACTGGGAAGATTGCAGCCATACATAATGATATTGCGGATGCTATTGAGGCACAGCTAGACCCTGGAGAACCACTCTAGTGGGCGCCTCCGAGGATTGAGAGATCTACACTGCTATTGAGATGGAGTTGGCATTAGCACGGTCGCCAACCAATACAGGGCCAGGTCTCCATGATATGGGTTATCCGTTCCTGCATTTCTGCGCAAAAAGGCAACCCGGCGATCTGAGGCGCCTGGTCGACTATGGGCTGCAACTTAACATTCCAGATTGGCATGAGGCGGAGGTGGTACTGATCCCCAAGGTGGGTAGGCCAAGGTACGATGTGGTCAAGGCATGGAGGATGATACACCTGTTACCTGTCCTGGCTAAGGTGGCCGAGCGGGTAATTCTCATCAGGCTGGCTCAGTGCTTAGAGCTCGGTGAGACTCAGTTTGGGTCTCGATGGAGGAGGGGAGTGCATGATGCTGTGGCTATCATCTTCGAGTTCCTGCAGTATAACAAGGGATACTGCCGGATGATGCTGTCGGTCGACGTGGAGGGGGGTTTGATAATATTAATGTTGACCTGCTCTCTAACTTTCTAATGGCCAGAGGATGCACCGTGGTGCTATGCAGTTGGATATGCAGGTGGTGTGCTAGGAGCACAGTCCGATTTTGGTTTCATGGACGGGTCTCTAAGCAGTACCACATTAGCAAGGGGATTTCCCAGGGGTCACCACTTTCACCATTCCTCTTTGGCACATACGTGGCCAATATGTTCACACCTAGGCTACAGTATTCCCCGCGAGTACGACATGTAGTGGTGTCTTATGTGGACGATGGGGTGGTCCTTGTTGCTGTGACAAGTCAGCAGGTAGCTAAGGAACACGCTGAGGAGCTATTCTCTGACCTTGATAGGGTGGCTAGGGCCAGGGGGATGGGGTTCAGTGCCTTAAAGACCCAGTGGATCGGGTTTGGGGATAGGGCATGGGATGGGATGGAATTGAAAGGGGAACTGGTTGTGCTATCTGATGACCTTCAGGTGCTTGGATACAGGTTTAATACCTTCCTTAACTTTTCTGCCCATATCACATATTGGTTGGAAAGGGGGTTGGAGGTGAGGAGGAGGATTGGGGCGTTGGGGAGGCGTTATGGTGGGGTGTGCAGTGTCGGGGGGTGAGAAACTTACCGATTGGTGCAAGCAGCCTACCTCCCAACCATTTACTACTGGCTTGAATTCATAACCAACTATGAGTCGTATGTGAAACAGATTCAGGTCCACATCAACCACTGCCTCCGCTCTGTGTTTCGCACCCCCTTTAAGCTGGCTAATAACATTTTGTTGCCTGAGTTTGGGGTACCGCCTGTTCATATTCAGGGCTGGTACCTACAGCGACATTGCTATAGCTGCTTCATTAACCAGAGATACTGCGATAACCATCTATGGTTTAGGTATATCAGGCAGGACTGGAAGAAGGAGGGCATGGTGGCTCAATGACAGGAGTTGGAGGTGGAGCTTTGGGCCCGTCCTTCGGTTGCAATTAGGAAAGGCAAGAAGGTGGTCACTGACTGATACAAGGCCAAAATCCCCGGACTGTTGGGGTGTTCTGATCTGGTAATATATACGGACGGGGCTAAGTACTCTGGGAAGGCCAGGGCGGCTTGGGTAGTATACTACCAGGATGAGGTTTGAATGATGGGACAGGCAGTCCTGCCTTCTTGGAGCATTGTGGAATGTGAACTGTTCGCAGTGGTGGGGGCGCTACGGTATTTGAAGGAAGTCTATCCCCTATGAGATGCTCACATATTCCTGGACTGTGTCCATGCGCTGATCCTGATAGAGGGGATGTTTCCCCAAGGTGACTTGGTAGAAATGTGGGAGGTGTTTGCTCCGCTGCTAAATGAGTGTGGTAAAATATCCTGTGAGTGGGTCCCTGGGCATACGGGGGTGGTTGGGAATGAGGCCGTCAATCTACAGACTAAAAAGAGCATTCAGCTAGAAGTACGACCCGCCGACTGGGACGGTGTCAGTTTCAGTATCGGACATGTGGCAATGGTGCATGAGCTGCGGCGTAACGAGTGGGCTGCCTGGCACCTGGCACAAGGTCAAGAGTATTACGAGAGGGGACCCGCTGCGCCCAGGCACCTCCGGGGCCTCATCAGGCTGGACACTTATGTGCTGATCAGGATTCACAGTGGTACCGGCTTGGTGGGCTATGAGATGTGCGTGGGGAAGAATGACAGGAACTACTGGGTCAAAACCGAACGATACCTCCGGGACTGGCTGCCTCTGGATACACTGTTTAAGGATAGCAAGATTGGAGACTGGCGCAAGTGGTGGAGGAAACATCAGTGGTTGGGGCTCGGTATCCCCAAGAGTGTGGTTGAGGTGGATGGGGAGTTGGTGGTGGCCAGGAATCCACTTGATGGGACCTTGCTGATGGAGCGGAGTGGAGAGCTCATTGTCAGGAGAAACGGCTGGGTGTGTGATAGGTGCCTGACAACTCACAAACACAGGTACTGCCAGTTGCCTAGTATCAACAGAGCGGTCAGCAAGTGGTTCTTTTTGCCTCCGGAGATGACTGCGTGCTCCGACTGCAAGACTCTGATCGCCAAATGAGGAAGACAGGTTGACGAACAGTCCATGATCAAGGTGTTTCGAATGCACTTCAACAACTCTCCGGCATGCTCAAACAGGTGTATGGATTTGCATTGGGTTCAGACATACTGGTACTGGGGAGAGATGGAGTTGGCGGAGTGGGTGTCGCATGTGCTGGCTTAGGCAAGGAGTTATGAGTTTGTTAAAGGCCCTCAATGTTTTTCTTGTGATAGCATGTTTGTTGATATTGCGGGCCATTGGAGGAATACTCAGCGTTGTTAATACAGATTAGAGGTTTTATTTGTTAAGTATGTTGAAGATGAAAGAGCTGATAGTGGTGTGTGCGATGGATAGGTTTGCGGGACAGGAAGACGCATTAATCCGGAAGGTCGTCTATGGCCTGAGCGCCCGTGACTCTGTTGGTAGTAATTTTTGGATTCATGTTGGGGAGGAGGATTGCTGGGTCTTTTGACACGGTTGTGATTTTGTTATGATTTATGGGTTATGAGGGATGTTAGCTAGATCATATGCCATGTTTTGGTGTGACTAGGATAAATAAACTTAGATTGAATTCGGACACCTGTACCTAGGAATTACACTCTCTTCTACTTCACATCCTCCAGAACCTCTGAACCCCAACCCTGAACCCCTGACCCCCGAACCTCGTACAACTCGCTTCGGTTGTACCTCCGTCCCTAGATCTCTCCTCTGAACTCTTGCCTGTCCCTGTCGTGGTGTGCCTTGGGCTACCTGACCCCCAGACCCCGCCCGTTACAAATTCCTAGGTACAGCTATCCAAAGGAGATTACCAGATTGCATAAAGAAAGTAAAATATAATGGGCCACACCTCTGTATGTATTAAGAAAATCCTGTATGTTCACTAAAATACAAAAAAATGTCCCTGGGAATGCATGCAGCCACGATTCTTCCATTCAGTTCCATCAAATTCCCTTGTATAACGAGATACCCCAATCATGACACAAAGGAAATCCTAATGTGCAACTTCACGACCACAGCCAATATGAGCAACTAAAAATCCAACGCCTATTCTTCCATCATAGCTGGGTGGCTGTGACAACCAACTATACAAGGTAGCAGTAGGGTACCAACTATACAAGGTAGCAGGAGGGTGCTAGCCAGGTAGTAAGGTACCACTGGCAGCTACCCAGCAGTAGGGTTGTCATGGCCACCTGACCATGGAGACGGAATATGCATGGGTTTTTCGTTGCATATATTGGTTAGGGATTTCTTGGTTGTATAGTTAGATTTCCTTGGTATGGTTCCGGACGTCTTAACTGTACACCTCAGAATTTGTGACGGGGGACGGCTTGGCAAAAAGAAAATGTATGTATGTTCAATTCCCAGCAAGGTTAGAGTTTTTTATTAATTGTCAAGCCACATGTGGTATTAGGGAGAGTAATTTTAGAGAAAATGATAACATGTTATCGGCAGAAAAGAAGTGATTGTAAATCTAAAGAAAATAAATATTTATATGATATACCATGATATGATCTATTGATATTTTATATAATAATATGTGGCTTGAACATATTAAAAATAACTATGTTGAGTCTAGGACTTGAACATCTGTTGACTTTTTGAACTTGTGGCTGAATGCCAAGCCGTCCCCTGTCACAAATTCTGAGGTGCACACTTAAGACGTCCAGAACCATATAACTGGTTGGGATGTGTTGCCCCACAACGGAAGATGACGGAACTTAACGGAAGAATTGCGGCTGCATGCGACGCCAACAGATTTCTTTTGTATTAGTGATCATGGAGGATTTTCTTAGTATATCAAGAGGTGTGCCTCTTTATATTTTACTTTCTTTACGCAATCTGGTAATCTCCTTTGGACACCCTTTCTTACGTTCCAAGGATCCGCCTAAACTCCACGTCGTCCCTGACTTTATCTCGCGATAACTGCAGGCCTTGTTCGTGAAGGAATCTTTACCTTCGCTTACATTTATTAACCTCGTAGGGCTTTGTCCTTACGTTTGTTGCTTTTAGGTTTTTCGTTTCAGTCGTTCGTTCGCTTCGGTCGGTCGCTTCGATGTCTAAGCGAGGTTCTTCCCTTTCGGCGGGCAAGGTCGCAGCGGCCTTGTCCTCCCTCTCGGCGTCGGTTGATGAGGCTTCTCTTCTTCGGAAAGAGGTTTCGCGCCTTGGCCACCACGTCTCGGTACTGTCTCGTCGACTTCACTTGTCGGAACGGGAGCGTGCGGCCTTGGTTGCGGCTAGGCGTTCGCCCTCCCCTCCGTTCGGCGGGCCAGGGGACATGACGCCGCCTCCCAGCGGGGGGGTGGCTGAAGAAGAGGAGGTGGCTACGGTGCGGCTGCCCACGGTGGCGTCCTTCCCTTCGGGGATGCAGGCGCCTGAGCCATTCGTGGCTGAGCCCGGGGTGGTGGCTGGCCCTGCCAGTGTGGCATCGGAGGGGCCTGGTGTCCCTTACTTCGCGGATTTGTTCGTCGGTTCTTCCCCCCACCTGGCCGGACTGGAGCTGCCTTTGTCCCCTGTCGATGAAGGATCGGTTGATGGGTCTGTCTCGTCGGACGGCTCGGTGGTTACGGTATTGGTGGATGTTGCTTTGGGTCCGGACCTCCCCCCCGGGCACTTTCCCCGTGGGCATTGGCCTAAGGGCGAGAACCCGTATGTGGTGGGGCGGTACAAGACTCGGTTCCCTTCGGTGGCGCCTGTAGGGCGTCGAGCTGTGAGCTCGCCTCCGAGTGTGGGAGTTAGCATGTCTGACTTCCTGGAGTTGAGGTTGCCGGGGCAGCAGGCTAGAAAGCGGGCACTGGTGGAGGAGGAGGTAGTGCGGGGTGGGGTTGGGCATGTTGCTGGCGGGGAGTCTAGTGCTTCTGGTGGTCGGCGGCGCAAACGGCGATCGGGGAGGGGGCGTCGCCGGGAGTGGGGCGAGGCTTCGGCTTCTGTCTCGAGGGCTGCGCTGGATGGTACGTTCGCCGCTCTTCAGGAGTTTACCCCTGAGCAGTTCGCTGAGCTGGGGTACTCTCCGGGGGGGTTGGTGGGGGGTGATGGGTGGGATTCTACTGTGGAGGAGGATATGGATTTAGCGGGACGGTATTAAGGCCGGATTTGATATTTTTGATTTATTTTTATTTTTTGGGATGGTCGCGGGCCGTAACTACCTTCCCCTCGCTTGGCGGGACCAAGGACCTTGGTCGCTCTGTTCCTGTCGGGTTGGGTGTCGGTTTGTCGGTTGGTGCGGGGGAGGCGAGGGTCGGTGATGGGTTCTGTACTTTGCTTTCGTGTTTGCTCGCTCGCGGAGGTGTTTATGGTTGGGACTTGGAGGCTTGTGCGCTTTGTATGGTAGTTGTTTGGGGGAGTGCGCCGGTGTATTGTGGGGACCCCGGCCCCAGGCTGTGACTTGCGAGGCAGTTCCGGTCCGCTTGTGGTCCGCCGGAGGCTCGCCTGCCCTTGTGGTAGGTGTATGAGAGATGATCGCTCATAGCATAAGCCTGTAAGGCGCGCGCGAGTATAAATATAAAGTTAGATTTGGACACCTGTACCTAGGAATTACACCCACTACTATCTGGCGTCCTCTTAAACCTCTGAGCCCTGACCCTGAGCCCCTGAACCACGAACCTGGTAGAACTCGCTTCGGTTGTACACCCGCACCAA
This sequence comes from Tuber aestivum, assembly GCA_900010015.1. Taxonomy (NCBI): domain Eukaryota; kingdom Fungi; phylum Ascomycota; class Pezizomycetes; order Pezizales; family Tuberaceae; genus Tuber; species Tuber aestivum. Next base: position 203,880 of record LN891020.1, on the reverse strand, counting down.
GACCGCGTCTCCAGAATCCTGCCTGTCCTGATCGTTGTATGCCTGGGGCTACCCGACTCTCAGACCCTGTCTATTACACAAGATTGGGTCTACCAGGACCCAACCCACACCCAACTATGGCCGCCTCCTTCCTCTCGGATGAAATCAATGCCCAACTTCAGGCCCTCAGGACTATTGGGAATGAAGGCATCCAAGACCTGTCCCATGCACAGATCCAAAACCAGTTCACCCTCACCAGGGACCTGGCTCGTCAAATAATGAACGCCCCAGCACGTCCTCCTTGACAAGCTACCCCCATCCCTCCTGAACAGACCCCCCAATACCAACACCTACAACAACGATGCAATCTCCTCACCCAAGAATGGGAGGATGCCCATACCGAAGGCCAAGGTGTCGAGGCCAGACTCCTGATCATCGAAGCCAGCCTCGCACAGGCCAATGCTACCATCACGTCCCTGAATACCACCCTCAGCCTGATGCCCGCTCCCGGTGCCGCAGTTCCCGCTGGTGGCAACAAACAAGTCTCGATGCCTGACCCCGAACAATTCGATGGTGTAGCGGGGGCTCCCTCAGGTAGATGGCTCCCAAGGATGCGACCGCACCTAACTTCAAATCTCTCGAACCCAGCTCTTGCAAAGTGTAAAGAATAAAGTAAATGGTAAAACATAATATCGTTAAGCTCAGGCTTATCTCAATTAAAGTCTCTTGAGAGGATGTTGATTGTGTCGGGGTAGGAGAGTTCTTGTATAATCTTTAAGTAGTCAGACTTATACCAAAAACTCCTCCATCAGGTTACCCCGACCAACGTGAGTATGCCCTTCTCCGTAAGGGTTGCCTCGGCACCATTACCGTGTCCCCGAAGGGCTATAGGTGTCAGCGCACTCTAGCAGAAATCTCCCATATGCACATCAGTTCCTGCGAGGTGTTTACCAATACACCTGCCGGAGTGAAAACCTCTGCACATCGGTGTCTCGTCAGTGGCTAACTGTTGAGACCC
>LN891020.1:171048-193879 GCA_900010015.1 Tuber aestivum | reverse complement strand
CCTGTATTTGCGGGGGTAGCAGGGCCCCAGCCCCAACGGTGGGTCCCGGCCGGCGTTAAGCTCCTGTCGGGGGGGCGCTCGATCATAAGCCATGTATTGGCGCGACGAGTATAAATAAACTTAGATTGAATTTGGACACCCTTTCTTACGTTCCAGGGATATTCCTTTACCTCTTTGAAGCTTTTCAGCTCGGTTATTTATTTTGCACTTGGTTTGTTTATTTTGTTTCACCACACTTGAAGCAGATACTTCCCTCCTCCCCTCGCTTAGGGTCGAGTTGGTGTGCGCTACCTGGCCTCGAAGGCACTTTGGGCGAGATATCCGTGGTTTAAGCCCGGTAATCCCAGGTGCAGTCGGGCGGGCAGACATGTCGTCTCCCTCCAATTCTCCTCAGGCTTCGGCCTTGTCGTTTGAGGTTTCCTCATCCATGCTTACGGATGCGGAACCTTCCTCCTTCTCCCTGGGTACGCCCTCGGTCATTGTCGACGTCCTGGTTCAAGCGCATGACGCTGTAAAACACCGCCGCGGCCTCGTCGAAATCAAGACACGGTCTTACCGTGCACCTGGAGGGAACTACGGGTTCCTTTCATTTGATCACAATTACGGTTGCGTCAACGCCATGAATAAGGCGTTTGATGATGAAGTGAGGGCTATGGTTGCTAATGCCAAGCTTGTCACGATGAAAGAGGTGGAATGTTTGGTGGGTGGTTACCTGCTGGGTAAGGGTTGTTTGGCTGAGTGTGGCCTGGACCTTGCCTCGACTACCGGTTTCTTCGACCGACACAACCCCGACGGGGGCTTGGAATTCGATCCGTCCACAACTCCCTTGGCTCCCGGTGATTCGCAAGCAGTGATCCCGGACTCGGCTACCCCGGCCCATACTGGGAACAGCGCTCCAACCACGATGGAGGCCTCCAGTTGGGCATCTACCCCCCCGAGACAGATCATACAGCGGTCTGTTGTGGAAACAATGGCACCCGAGACGTTGGCCCCGTTAGCTGGCAGGAGCCACTCCACCCCCTCCTTGGAGGCTTCGTTGTCGTCGGGCCATATGGCACTTTACAAGAGAGGGACGTTCGACCTCAATGCTTTGTCGGACCCCGATTACGAACTCACGCCGCCCCCATTTGCGGAACGAAAACGGCGTGGACGATCCCCCTCCCCTGACCCCACACGGGTATCCGTGTCCCGTGGCAGTTCGGGGTCGGTTCTCACTCCTACTAAGGGAGTGCCGACTAAGGAAGGGCGGAAGATGATGGTAGTCCCCAGGGAACAACTGACCTTGGGTGAAATTAGGCAACAGACGGCTCCAGGGTTCAAACAGGTCCCATACCCACCGTCTACAATCGAGTCATCGGATAGGGGAAGTTCCCCACATATGGCTACTGCTGACATGCTTCCCTCTGCGGAGGTGATTGCTAGGGACACCCCCATGGATATGGGTGGTGATAAGAACACCGAGGCTACAGGATTGGGGGACAGTAAGTATGCTGACTCCGAGGTAATCCCGTCTTCCCCGGTCCGGTCCAGTTCAACTATCGTGGAGCAACCCCCCACCCAGCCGGAGTCAATGGATGCGCAGGTGGCAAGGGCGCAAGATGCCATGAGGCAGTTGGACAGCGCGGATGAGGCATTGAGGAGGGTGGATGAGGAATTGTATGCCCCCCCCTCCAGGCGTTCGGAATCGGTGGTATCCCGGGACTTGATTCTTGGGGTACTTGACGAAATAGGAACTCCAGCGGCTATCCAGTGTACTGGTGATGCCCCTAGCCCCTCCGAGGATAGTTCGGATTCGAGTTCCGAGTCGGACTACCAAGGTGAGGATGTTCGGCGTTCGTTGTTTGGTGGGAAGGAAGGTTACGACAACTTTGAGGAAGTTGCCAGGAATATGGAGAAAGTGTTTGGGATGTTGAACACATCTCGGATGCTGTATAGGTCCCTGAGGAATAGGGTTTTTGAGTTGGAGGAGGAAAACAGGGAACTTGAGGCTGCAGTCAAAAAGAGGACAGGGCTCTCTCGTGACACCCCCGCTCCCCCCCCGCCTCCCCCGATGAAGAGCACTCCATCTGTGAGTGGGGAGTCAGCTGCGGCTGCTCCTGCTGCTAAAAAGGTGTCTTGGGCAACGGTGGCCAATAGGCACATGGCACCTGATGCCACCAGAGCCACACCCTCCTCGGCCTCTTCAAAGGCTGACAATGAGGAGAGGAGGCAGTGCTTCAATTGCAAGGCAAGGGGACACCTGTCGGCCGATTGCGTGAAGCCCAAGAAGGAGAAGAAGAAGCCGGTGGAGGTGGCCCTCCCATTGCCAACAGAGGGCGGCTCGTCAAGCACCTCCAGTTCAGGCAGTGATGGTGGAGTATCAGTTACCCCCACCCCCAAGGCTGACGAGAAGGCCAGGACCAAACCTAAATTGGTTCAGATGAAGCAGGCCCCGGTGGCAGAAACGCCCTCAACTGATGAGGAACCCTCCCTCCCAGAAGGACCTGCGGCGGCGATCCCTGGTGCCTGGAAGACTGTGGTAGGTAGGAAGAGTTACCTGGCTAACACTAGGTTCGACCGGGGTGACAGCAAGATGCCTGCACCCCCATCCTCCTCACCCACCCCCAAGGCTAAGAGCCGTGGGCTCACCATCAGGTTCCTGAACAGGAAATCGGTGGAGCTACCAGACGGCATTACGACTGAGACAATTCGGTCGCGCATCAACATTCTCCTGTCCAACAAGGGCAGAGTGGCGGGATCAGTCCCGTACATTAAGGAAGCCGTATTCCGGACCCCGATTGGCTGTATCTTCATGGCGCTTGCGCAGCATGAGGTCGGCCAGATTAGCGGACAGCTGGAGAGGATAAGGATGATTCTCCTGAAGGAACTGGCCATTCCGGACTTCGAATTCCAGCGCGACATGGACAAGATCACCATCCGTGTGGGTCAAGTGCCTCTGGCAGACACCGGTCATGGATCTGTTTGGAAGGTGGAATCCTGGACTGGTGATAAGGCTTATGATGGTCTGCGTCTGGACATGGAACAGTCCAACCCAGGTGTCAACACTGCGGGACGCCCTGCCTTGCTGGGATCAGCCAAGGCCTTGAGACAAAACAACGCCACTACCTGTGGTATCAGATTTGTGGTAGAGAACAACGATGCCGTCTTGGAGGCACTGACCAAGGGCACTGTCTGTTTGAGGGGTCGCCCCAGACCGGTGAGAATTTTTATGGAGCATCGCCCTCCGGTGGTGTGCCAGAAGTGTCTCCAGGTTGGGCACATGCAGGTTACCTGCGCCTTCCCCTCCCGATGTCGGTTTTGTTTAGGGTCGCACTTGTCTAAGGACCATGAGTGTGGCATGATTAACTGCCCTGGCACTAAAGGGAATACTTGTTCCCACACCCGACGACTGTGTTTACTTTGTGATAGGTCTGATCACTTCACTGGTCACCTGTCTTGTACCGCCACGGAAACCCGAGGTACCCTGCCCACCCTCCCGCAGTCGGCCCGGTCGCCTGAGACAGTTGACGACACTAGTCGCAAGGGCTTTTCCGATCGGACAATGAGGAGGAACAGGAGGGAGAATGAGGGTGAGTCGAGGGATGAAGAATACTGCAAGGAGATGGAGGCATCTGAGAGACAGGCGGCTATTGTGCCATCTGGGAAGTTTGCCGGGAAGTGCAGGAAATGCGGCAAGATTAGACACATGGGTTTCGAGTGCAAGAAGGCGCTGAAATGTAGCAACTGCTATGAGGTGGGACATGTGTTCTACAACTGCGAAAATGATAGGGTGGCTAGGAAGTGCTACAACTGCCGCCAGGAAGGGCACTTGAGGAAGGACTGCAAGGAGGAGAGACGTGCCAAGAAGGCCTCATCGTCCAAGGGCAAGGAAGTTGACCCCTCCCCCTCCCCTCCCCCGCCCCCTCCTGTATCCCCCCCACCGCCTACTAAGAAGAATGGGCTACCACGGATTGGGAGGCTCGACCAGAACAAGTATGTTGCAGGCATGCTTGATAACCCTATTGTCGTGGGGTATACGACTACTCATGGTGAGGGCTCAGTGAGCTCACGAGGTTCCGCGGAGGCTCCGGCCTCATTCCACTATTGATGCATTTTACGACCCTTGCATTGAACGTTGGGAAGGGGGTGAGGAATTGAGAGGCGGCATTTGAGTTGTTTTCTTATGTTGATTTGTTTTTTGTTTTGGAACCGCCTGTTGACGCGGATGGTTTGCATGTGCCACATGAAGCTAACGGGTGGGATTTATTTTCATTTGTTAAAGGTTCCGGCGTTGAGGTTTTTGTGCGCTCAGCTTTGTGCAGCCTTTTTGATGTTGTGAGGCATGAGCGATGTTTTTCCTTGGTGCGATGTTATGATAGTGGGGTGGAGAGGAAACTTGCTGGCGTTTACCTCCCGCCGAAGGATGGTAAGGAGGTATTTTGCGGGGAATTGGAGAAGTTGGTCGGGTGCGACGTGTTGTTGGGCGATTGGAATGCCCGCGACCCGTACTGGGACCCTAACGGCAGGAACCACCGGGGTGGGTGGCTGAAGGGATGGATGGGGACTAACGGGTACAACATAACATTTCCGACAGAGCCTACCTTCCGTGACATCTCGAGGATTGACTTGTGCATACATTATGCGAATTCGATTCGACACCGGTACAGCGACATGGTTGGGTGTGAACACATGGAACAGCTGATCAAGTTGAGTGTGACGGCGCCCCGCGATATGACTAGGACACGCCCAGCGTGGAAAAAGGTCTGCTGGGAAAAGGTCGCCGCGGAGCTAAAGGCTCTGGAAGGTGTACCGAATGGCAATCTTTGGGCTGCGGCTCGAGGGGTTGTCGATGCACTGCCTAGGCCTCCGCCCAGTAGGGTTCCATGCCGATGGTGGACACCTGAATTAGAGCGAATGCGACGAGATGTCCGAAGGCTGAGGCGGTTTGGGCGACGGGACCCCGAGTACAACACTGATTATCGGTTGGCGAGGTGTGTGTATAGGGCTTCGGTGGTCCGGGCACGGTTTGAATACATCTGTGGACAGTTGAGCCAGGCCGAGGACCCCGCTGTGTTTAAGATGGTACAGCGTTTGGACGCCAGAAGGACACTGCCGGCTATGGAGCTATCTGATGGCACGGTTGCGGCAACCCATGAAGACATCTCGGATGCCATCGCGGCACAACTGGAACCAGAAGCTCAGCCTGAATGGGCTCCGGCAGAGGTGGTTATGGAATCTACACGAGAGATGGAGCTGGCACTGCAAAGATCGCCTACCAATACAGGTCCGGGACTGGATGACATGGGGTACCCTTTCTTGAGGTTCTGGAAGAGGGAGTATCCTGGAGACATGAGGCGAATGCTGGACCATGGACTGAGATACGATATCCCAGACTGGCATGAGGCTGAAGTTGTGCTCATCCCCAAGGTTGGCAAACCTAGGTACGACGTGGTCAAAGCATGGAGGATGATCCACCTGTTACCAGTTATGGCCAAAGTGGCAGAACGGGTAATTCTCGTTAGGCTGGCACAGTGCCTGGAGTTGGGTGACACCCAGTTCGGTTCGCGAAGGAAACGGGGTGTCCACGATGCCATGGCAGTTGTTTTTGAGTTCCTGAAGCACAATGAAGGATACCACAGGATGATGCTGTCGGTGGATGTGGAAGGAGGGTTTGACAACATTAATATTGACCTCCTTTCCGATTTTCTGATGGCAAGGGGATGCACCATTACACTATGTCGTTGGATACGGCGGTGGTGTGCTAACAGGACAGTTCGGTTCCGATTTAATGAGCGGGTCTCTAAGAGGTACCACATGAGCAAAGGTATTCCACAGGGGTCTCCCCTGTCCCCGTTCCTGTTCGGTGCATACGTGGCCGATATCTTCTCACCTAGGTTACGATACACACCGGGTGTGCGACATGTGGTGGTGTCCTATGTGGATGACGGAGTGGTCCTGGTAGCTGCCAGGAGTCAGAGGGCAGCTCAAGGGCATGCGGAGGAGCTGTTCTCAGACCTCGATAGGGTGGCAAGATGTCGTGGTATGGGTTTCAGTGCCCTCAAGACCCAGTGGATTGGGTTTGGGGATAGGGCTTGGGATGGGATGGAACTGAAGGGGGAACTGGTTGAACTGTCTGAGGATCTGAGGGTACTTGGGTATAGGTTTAATGTTTTCCTTAATTTTTCGGCTCATGTGAGGTATTGGTTGGACAGGGGTTTGGATGTGAGAAGGAGGGTGATGGCGTTGGGACGGAGATATGGTGGTGTGGGTGGAATTGGGGCGTGGGAAACTTACCGTTTGGTGCAAGCAGCCTACCTCCCGACCGTCTACTACGGGCTTGAATTTGTAACCGACTATGGGTCGTATGTGAAACAGATTCAGGTCCATGTCAACAACTGCCTGCGTTCCGTGTTTCGTACCCCCTTCAAGCTGGCTAACAATATTTTGTTGGCTGAGTTTGGTGTACCGCCGGCTCATGTACAGGGACGGTACCTCCAGCGGCGATGCTACAGCCGGTTCATCAACCTTCGTCATTGTGCCGACCACCCTTGGTTCGGGCACATTAGGTTGACATGGAAGGAGGAGGGCATGGTGGCGCAGCGACAAACGTCGGACGTCGAGTTGCGGCAGCGACCAACGGTTGTTATCGGCAAGGGCAAGGAGGTGATCACTGCCAAACATAACGGGAAGATCGCTGGCCTGATGAACTCGCCGGGGGTGGTGGTATACACCGATGGGTCCAAGCATTTGGGCAGGGCCGGTGCTGCGTGGGCCGTTTACTATCACGGTAGCATGCGTGTTATGGGACAGGCAGTGCCCCCATCATGGAGCATTGTGGAATGTGAGCTATTTGCAGTCGTAGGGGCCTTGAGATACTTGAAGGAGGTCCACCCTGGGGCTGACGCTCATGTCTTTTTGGATTGTGTCCCTGCGCTGATGTTAATCGAGAACATGTTCCCTGAAGGTGATTCGGCAGAGGCCTGGGAAATATTCACCCTGCTATTGAACAGGTGCGGGAATGTGCATTGCGAGTGGGTCCCGGGGCATACTAGCATTGCCGGGAACGAACTGGTTGACTTGAAGGCGAAAGAGTGTGTGTCGCATGTGCTGAGACCCACTGACTGGGAAGGTGTTAGTTTTGGCATTGGACACGCTGCCATGGCGCGCACGCTGCGCCGACACGAATGGGCTGAGTGGCACCGAGTACAGGGCCACGGCTACTACGAACGAACACCTGCAGCGCCGCGACACCTGAGAGGGCTTACAAGACTAGATGCGTATGTCCTGATACGGATACGAAGCGGCACTGGACTGGTAGGACATGATGACTGCCCTGGCCGCGACGATCGGGATCATTGGATCAGGACCATGCGCTACCTTCGGGACCGACCCTCGGCGGATACACTGTTTAAAGATGGGAAAGTCAAAGAGTGGCAAGAATGGTGGAGGGGGCACAGGTGGTTGGGATTGGGAATCCCGAAGAGCGTGACTGAGGTGGATGGTGAATTGGTGGTTGCCGGGAATCCGTTTGATAGGACGCTCCAGGTTGAACGGGACGGGCAACTAATCGTCAGGGAGAACGGGTGGGAATGTGTTAGATGTTCCACGACACACGAATATGGCTACTGCCGGTTGCCTACTGCCAGGATCGGCGGCAATAGGTGGTTTTTTATTCCTGAGAGCGATACGGTTTGCCGTGGTTGTAAGGACACTGTCACCAATGCTTCGGGGTCCCGCTCGCGACGAGAAGCCTTCGTTCGACATTTCGCCGACTCCCCACCATGTCTGGATCGCTGTGTGAGTCTGTACTGGGTTCGCGCCTTTGAGAGGTGGGGAGACATGGAGTTTGGAGAGCAAGTATCTCGTGTGTTGGCTTGGGCAAGGGGGTATGAGCTTGTTAAGGGTCCCCGCTGTTGTTTTTGTGGTGGCACGTTTGTTGATATTTCGGGTCACTGGAGGAACACGACACGGTGTTGGGATAGATTGTATCTTTCCTTTGTTGAGTATGTGGAGACTGAAATTGCTGATGGCGGTGTTGGTGATGGATAGGGTTTGCGGGGCAGGAAGACGCGTTAACCCGGGAGATCGGTTGCGGTCTGAGCGCCCGTGAGCCTGTTGGTAGTGATTTTTTGGATTTATGTTTGGTTGGAGGGTTGCGAGACGGTCTGCCGTGGTAGTGATTTTGTTATGACTTATGGGTTACGAGGGATGTTAGCTAGATCATAGGCCATGTTTTGGCGCGACTAGGATAAATAAACTTAGATTGAATTTGGACACCCTTTCTTACGTGCCAGGGAATTATCTTATCCACCACGATACCTTTCTTTGGCCCGATCAGGGTCAAAGTTCCTCCTCATCATCTCCATCATGGGGTCATCACCCCCTCTCGTTCCACAACCTCCTACGCAGCCTGACGGGGCTTCGCAGGTTCCGCTATCACCTATCTTTCAGCCTCAAGGCCCCCCCTCGCTTAAACGCCCACGCAGTGGCACCACTACAAGTCTACCACGATACTCACAGGATGACTATGATAAGCCCAACGGGGCTTTCATGAGTATGTTCGATGAGTTCTTTGAGTTACAGGGATTCATGGCACCAAAAACTTTTGGAAAGGCCTTCCCTATCATAATCCACATGATGCAAATTTTGCATGAAGACTACAGGAAGGCGACCAATGGTGTAACGTGTTCATGCTGGGGTGCTAGTCACGCTGCTGTATACAATAGGAGCCGAGTGTTGTTCTGCCGGAGAGTCACAGTCTGGGCTCGCTAAGGGAGGCTTCGGTGGCGTAATAGGAGAATAAAGATAACCGTTCAACCGAGTATATTAGAATAGTAACTGTCGAAGTCTGCCGTTTCCAGAGTGGAGAACAGCGGTCTTTTTAAGTACATGTATTTGAGTATGATCATGAATTCTCACTCATGTTCTTACTCAATCAAAACATAAAAATAACCATGTATCAACCGATACTTAAAAGAAAACATAAAACAAATTAAGTATCAACCGATACTTAAAACAAAACATAAAACAAACTAAGTATCAACCAATACTTAAAACAAAACATAAAACAAACTAAGTATCAACCAATACTTAAAACAAAACATAAAACAAGCTAAGTATCAACCATACTTAAAACAAAACATAAAACAAACTAACTTTAACCGAGTACCAGCTCCGGTTACAGATGGGCTAACCGAGCACATCACCGCCCTCGCTGAGGAGTTGGATGCCCTACGCGCCTCCGCTCTATCTGAGCCTGCTCCTACTACTGCCGCGCCGGCTCCTCCTACTACGGACAACACAGAAAAACCCTCTGTTCCTCCCCTACCCCATACCCTTCCTCATACCCAACCTCCGGGCCCAGCAGCTCCTCCTTCCTGGGCTACAGTTGCCAGGAGGCCAAGGAAGGCCTCTCAGAAACCCACAAAGCCTGGCCCCAAGCCAGCCAAACCCTCCTCTCCCACGGTTAAGCCCCTTGCCGACAAGAAAAAGGGCCTCACCATGCACGAGCGTCGGCTCCTCATCAAAAGAGACGCTGTCCCCCTTACCTCCACTGCTGTACAGCTACGCGACAGCATCAACCAGGCCCTGGCCTCCACTCTCATCCAGTCTGTCTCCTTCTTGAACGGACATGTTACCCTCACTACTATGGACACGGTTAGAGCGACCACTGGCAACAGTAAAGTTGGCACCTTTTTGCACCCCATTCCTGGTGCCTCTACCGTTCACCTCGATACTCCTGCCACCCAGCTTCTGGTACACGGCATCGCTACCTCTACCCCTCTGGCATCGCTTGCCCAAGAACTCACCACCTTTAACTCAGGCTTATCTCTCACCGAACAGCCTCGGTGGCTTACCTCAGACATAGCACGCATCGGCAAATTAGCCTCAACCGTTGTTATTTCCATCACCGGACCCAAGGCTCCTTCTTTTGTTGGCAAACGCCTCTCCGCCTTCTCCAACACCTACCGTACCGAATGCCGTCTACGCTTCAACAAATACACCCAGTGTGCCAACTGTCAGACATTTGGCCACCATAGCATCAAATGCATCCTGCCTCCTTCCTGCCGTTGGTGCAACCTTCCTCACCCAACTGGGGATCACTCCTGCCCCACCACTACCTGCCGTCTTCGCGGCTATCCTTGCAGCCATGCCACACTCAGGTGTGTGAACTGTGATGGCCCTCATGAATCCCACTCGCCTATTTGCCCTTCTCGCCCCTGTCCAGATACCCACGAATCTGAGGCCTCGGAGGAACATGAAGAAGAGGTGGATATGGTTGGTTCAACATAGGGTGGGACACCTATAACGATAGTGCCCTAGGGGTGTCTTGGGTTGGCTACTACGGTGCAAGGGGTATGGCTCTTGGGCCTGCCTCGATTGATTGCATGGGGGAGACTGGCTTTGTACCGCCCCTCTGTCATGGCACTTCTAAGGGACAAGTATTGGAACGCTTTCTTGAGTGCCGGGTGGGGTTGACTTTGGTGGATTTATTTTGTTATGATATTATGAGGATTTTAGGTGCGAGACTGGGGCAATGCTGCCAGTGGTAGTGATTTATTGATTGTGCTGGGATTTCCATGGCCTGGCAAGGTGGGACAGATAGATACTGGACTGTTGATGGACTTGTACTTTAGCCTTAGTGTTGGTGCTCGCTCACTGGGGTGGTTAACGGTATGGGGATGGAGGATCGGTATCTTGTATTTAGTTGCCTCTTTTTAGAGGGGGTAACAGGGCCCCAGCACCACCGGTGGATCCCGACCGGCGTTAAGCTCCTGACGGGGGGGCGCTCGATCATAAGCCATGTTTTGGCGCGACGAGTATAAATAAACTTAGATATTATTTGGACACCCTTTCTTACGTTCCAGGGAATTATCTTATCCACCACAATACCTTTCTTTGGCACGACCGGGGTCAAAGTTTCTCCTCATCACTTCCATCATGGGGTCTTCACCCCCTCTCGTTCTGCAACCTCCTACCCAGCCTGACGGGGCCTCACAGCTTTGTGGGCAGGGTCGCTTATCACCTATCTTTCGGCCTCAAGGCCCCCCCTTACTTAAACGCCCACGCAGCGGCACCACCACCTCTCTACCACTATACTCACAGGATGACTTTGATAAGCCTAATGGGGCCTTTATGAGCCTGTTTGATGAGTTCTTTGAGTCACAAGGGTTCGAAGCGCCAAACACCTTTGGACAAGCCTTTCCCATTATCATCCACATGATGCAAATCTTGCATGAAGACTACAGGAAGGCGACTGATGGGCTAACCGAGCACATCACCGCCCTTACTGAGGAACTGGATGACCTTCGCGCCTCCGCTCTCTCTCAGCCTGCTGAAACCACTGCCCTGCCGGCACCCCCTACCCCCAACACTACAGAGCAACCCTCTGTCCCTCCTCCACCTCCTCCCCTTCCCCCAGACCCAACCTCCTGGCCCAGCAGCTCCCCCTCTCTGGGCTACTGTCGCTAGGAGGGCGAGGAAGCCCTCTCAGAAACATACGAAGCCTGGCGCGAAACCAGCCAAACCCTCCTCTACGTCGGCTAAGCCCCTTACCAACAAGAAAAAGAGTCTCACTATGCGCGAGCGTCGGCTCATTGTCAAACGAGACCCTACCCCCCTCACCACTACTGCTGTACAATTATGCGACAGCATCAACCAGGCCTTGGCCTCCACTCTTATCCAGTCTGTCTCCTTCTTGGATGGACATGTTACCCTTACGACTATGGACACGATCAGAGCCACAACCGTCAACAGTAAAGTTGGCGCCGTCTTCCACCTCATTCCTGGTGCCTCTACCGTTCACCTCGACACCCCTGCCACCCAGCTTCTGGTGCATGGCATCGCTACCTCTACTTCTCTGGCTTCTCTCGCCCAAGAACTTAATACTTTCAACTCTGGCTTGTCTCTTACTGAACAGCCAAGATGGCTCACCTCTGATATAGTACGTATCGGCAAACTCGCCTCAACTGTTGTCATCTCTATCACTGGACCCAAGGCTCCCTCCTTTGTTGGCAAACGCCTCTCTGCCTTCTCCAATACCTACCGTACCGAACGTCGTTTACGCTTCAACAAATACACCCAGTACGCCAACTGCCACAAGTTCGGCCACCACAGCATCAAATGCACCTTACCTGCTTCCTGCTGCTGGTGCTTCCTCCCTCACTCCACTGGGGATCACTCCTGCCCCACTGCTACCTGCCGCCTTCGTGGCCGTCCCTGCAGCCATACCACACCCAGGTGTGTGAACTGTGATGGCCCACACCAATCCCACTCACCTGTTTGCCCTTCTCGCCCCCGTCCAGATACCCAAGAATCTGAGGCCTCAGGGGAACATGAAGAAGAGGTGGACATGGTTGGCTCGACATAGGTTGGGATACCTATACGGATATTGCCCTAGGGGTGTCTTGGGTTGGCTATTACGGTGCAAGGGGTGGGTTTTTATGCCTGCCTCGGTTTAATGCTTAGGGGAGACTGGCTTTGTACTGCCCCTTTGTCATGGCCCTATTGAGGGACAGTGCTGGAACCTTTTCTTGGGTGCCGGGTGGGGTTAATGATGGTGGATTTATTTTGTTATAAATTTTATGAGGATAAGAGGCGTGAGATCGGAGCAATGCTACCGGTGGTAGTGATTTATTGATTGTGCTGGGATTTCCGTGGCCAGGCTAGGTGGAGCGGATGGGTACCGGGCTGTTGATGAACTTGTACCTTAGCTTTGGTGTTGGTGCTCGCTCACCGGAGTGGTTAACGGTATGGGAACGGAGGATCGGTATCTTGTATTTAGTTGCCTGTATTTTGCGGGGGTAGCAGGGCCCCAGTCCCAGCGGTGGATCCCAACCGGCGTTAAGCTCCTGTCGGGGGGGCGCTCGATCACAAGCCATGTTTTGGCGCGACGAGTAGAAATAAACTTAGATTGAATTTGGACACCCTTTCTTACGTTCCAGGGACTTATCTTATCCACCACGATACCTTTCTTTGGCCCGACCGGGGTCAAAGTTCCTCCTCATCACTTCCATCATGGGGTCTTCACCCCCTCTCATTCCGCAACCTCCTGCCCAGCCTGATGGAGCCTCACCGTTTTGTGGGCAGGGTCGCTTATCACCTCTCTTTCGGGCTCAGGGCCCCCCCTCGCTTAAACGACCACGCAGTGGTACCACTACCAGCATACCATACTCAAACAAGGACTTCGAGGCTCCTAACGGCGCCTTCATGCAAATGTTTGAGCAGTTGGCAGAGGCAGAGAAGACTGAAGCGCGGTTCAGTTTTGTAAAAGCCTTTCCAATTATGATCCACATGATGCAAATCTTGCACCAAGACTACAGGAAGGCAACTGATGGGCTAACTGAGCACATCACCGCCCTTACTGAGGAACTGGACACCCTTCGTGGCTTCGCTTTCTCTCGGACTGCTCCTACTACTGCCCCGCCGGCACCTCCTACTACCGATACAACAGAGCAGCCCTCAGTTCCTCCTATACCTCCTACCCTTCCCCATGCTCAACCTCCTGGCCCAGCAGGCCCTCCTCTTTGGGCTACTGTCGCTAGGAGGGCAAGGAAGCCCTCTCAGAAACCGACAAAGCCTGGCCCCAAGCCAGCCAAACCCTCCTCTACCTTGGCTAAGCCCCTTACTGAAAAGAAAAAGGGCCCCACTATGCACGAGCGGCGGCTCACTATCAAACGAGATGCTGCCCCCCTTACTACTCCTGCTGTACAGCTACGCGACAGCATCAACCAGGCCCTGGCCTCCACCCTCATTCAGTCTATCTCCTTTAGGGATGGGAATGTTACCCTCACAACTATGGACACAGTTCAAGCCACAACAGTAAACAACAAGGTTGGCCTCTTTTTGCACCTCATTCCTGGTGCCTCGACCGTTCATCTCGACACCCCAGCCACCCAGCTTCTGGTGCATGGCATTGCTACCTCTACTTCTCTGGCTTCTCTCGCCCAGGAACTCACTACATTCAACTCTGGTCTGTCTCTAACCGAACAACCAAGGTAGCTCACCTCTGACTGAGCACGGATCGGCAAGCTTGCCTCAACTGTTGTTATTTCCATCACTGGACCTAAGGCCGCCTCCTTCATTGGCAAACGCCTCTCTGCCTTCTCCAACACCTACCGTACCGAGCGCTGCCTACGCTTCAACAAATACACTCAGTGTGCCAACTGCTACAAGTTTGGCCACCACAGCATCAAATGCACCTCACCTGCTTCCTGCCGCTGGTGCCTCCTGCCTCACTCTACTGGGGATCACTCCTGCCTCATCGCTACCTGCCGCCTTCGTGGCCGTCCTTGCAGCCATACTACAACCAGGTGTTTGAACTGTGATAGCCCACACGAATCCCACTCGCCTGTCTGCCCTTCTCGCCCCCGTCCAGATACCCAAGAATCTGAGGATGCGGAGGAACATGAAGAAGAGGTGGACATGGTTGGCTCTACATAGATTGGGATAGCTATAACAATGATGCCCTAGGGGTTTCTTGGGTTGGCTATTACGGTGCAAGGAGTGTGGTTTTTGTGCCTGCCTTGACTGATTGCTTAGGGGAGACTGGCTTTGTACCGCCCCTCTGTCATGGCCCTTTTGAGGGACAGTGCTGGAACGTTTTCTTGGGTGCCGGGTGGGGTTGAGGATGGTGGATTTACTTTGTTATGAATTTTATGAGGATAAGAGGTGGGAGACCGGACTGCCGGTGGTAGTGATTTATTGATTGTGCTGGGATTTCCGTGGCCTGGATAGGTGGGGCGGATGGGTGCTGGACTGTTGATGGACTTGTACTTTAGCTTTGGTGTTGGTGCTCGCTCACCAGAGTGGTTAACGGTATGGGGCCGGAGGATCGGTATCTTGTATTTAGTTGCCTGTATTTTGTGGGGGTAGCAGGGCCCCAGTGCTATCGGTGGATCCTGGCCTGCGTTAAGCTGCTGTCGGGGGGGCGCTCGATCATAAGCCATGTTTTGGCGCGACGAGTATAAATAAACTTAGATTGAATTTGGACACCTTTACTTTGGTTCCCTTCGCCGACGATGAAGCCTTTCTTCTGATACTTGTGCGGGAGTCATCTGGGTTCACCTTGTAGTCCTGCTCGTTGAAGTTGATGTTGGTGGAGTTGTTGTTTGGTGTTCGTTCGTTTGTAGTACCTGTCTTGCCTTCTCTTTGCTCGTCTCTATCGTGAGGCTGTATGGGCTTGGGAACCTTCTTTCCTGCTTGACGGGTCTTCTCTTCGGTAAAATGTTTCGGCTTTCGTGTACTCGTTACCACGCAGGATTTCGCGTTGGTTGAGTTGGTTGGGAGTGGTTGTTGTGGGGGGATTACCCTGTTGCTGAGAGGATCTGGCGCCTCCATTCTTCGTGTTGGAGTTCTAAGGCCCACCCTTCGGTTGTTTCACGTGTTGTTTCCAGTGATACTAATGCCTACAGAGTCGATTGATGACCACTCTGTACCTTTAACTCATCGTACCGATCACAACACACTTTTACGGTCGGGTCCCCTGCCTGTGTGGGGAATACCTGGCTGTTGGCTACATACCTCGATTGGAATCCTACGATGTTGTTTCCTCCCGTTCTCACGATGTTTTCCGTTCGTGTGGCTGTTACGGGTGGTTGTGGGGTCTACTTTCTTGCCCGATGTGGGTGGGAATGCCTTTGACCCTGAACGATTAGCCCCCACTCTTGGCTTCTACGGTTGGGCGTGTGGTGGTGGTGGGCGATTGGCTGCTGGGCTCCCTCGCGTGGGAGCCTTGGCAATAGCTATGTTAGGTGTTAGTGGTCATGGCGATCACCCCCATTGCAAGTGTGGTATTCCTCGGCTCGCTTAGCCTGGTGGTGCTTGCTCTCTACGGTTGCGGCTGTTCTGAGGCTTGTCGTCGTGATTGTTCTGTGCCGGGCCTGTTGCCTTTGGCCTGGATATTCCATGCCTGCTTTCCTGGGTTTACGCTGCCTGGGTGGGTGGATGAGTGGGCTGTTGGCTGCTGTGTTGTATGGGGCCTCGGTCTCTTAGAGTGGCCCTGCCTTGGCCTTCGGGTGACTTGGTGCGGGTCCCACCTGGTTTTGTTCTGCTGGGTGTCCGTGGGGCTGTCCTCCTGACTTGGGAGCTTGACGCCCATCTGCATTCCTGCACCCCATGTTTCCTCGGTGAAATGGCTGTTTGTTTTGACCTTCGCTAGTCCTTGGGGCGGTGGGCTCTGTGGGGCCGTGGCTTATATGTGGGGCTGCGGTTGGGCTGTGGCGGTGCTGGCAGACAATGGCCGGCCGTCATGGTGTCGGATATATATAGTCGCCCTGAGGTCTAGGTTTAGCTTCGGCCTGATGCGGCCTGGTGGCTGGATCAATGTTGCGGTGCGGTGCCTATGGGCGCCTGGTCTGGCGGACCTGATCTGCACCTGATGCATTAGATGACTTGAAGTTGTGCCTGAGGCATTGCGCTCGGAGCCATGTTGGGCTACGCGGGAGAAATAACACTGGGAGCCGGCCCTTGACTCATTGGTCAGTGTGAGGTACACCGTAACCCCCCGGGGCCTGGATGGTGAATGGATGGAATTCGGTTGTGTTGGGGGGTGGTGATGGTTTTGCTCTCGTTACATGAGTCTGGGTCCTTGACGGTGGGAAAGAGTAGGAGTCCTGTCTTGGGGAGGGCAAGGGAGTTGGGGGTGTCGCGGGGTTGGATTTCTTTTGGTTTCATATTGTTTCGTTTGTTTGGCTGTTGGGTTGGAATGTGGGTGGCTGGTTGGGGGTAGGATACCACGGGTGGGAGATAGGCCCCGCTGGCCTTCACGGTCTGTCATCGCCCCTTTTATATTTACTTTGTGTTTGGTTGGGGCCCCGGGTTGTGGGGTGTCCGAGTTTGTTAATTTGGTGACGGTTGTGGCCGGCCCTAGGAGTCCCCAGGTTGGCTAATATGGTGCAAGGGGATGGCTGCCATGCCTACCTCGGCCTGGCTTTGGGGAAACTGGCTAAGGTTTGGGGATGAGGCTGCTGATGGCATTTTGTGTCGGATGGAGCTGACCTGGCCGAATACTACCCCTGTAGGTCTAACAGTGCTGGAACGCCTCCTTGGCCGCTGGGTGGGGTTGGGGTTGGGGGGATTTCCTTCGTTATGTTGTTATGAGGAATTTTGGTGCGAGGCCGGGGCTGTGCTGCTGGTGGTAGTCATTTTTTTCTTTTTGTGCTGGGATTCCCGTGGCCTGGCTAGGTGGGGCGGGTGGGTGCCAGACTGTTGATGAACTTGTACTTTAGCTTTGGTGTTTGTGCTTGCTCACCGGGGTGGTTAACGGTATGGGGTCGGAGGATCGGTATCTTGTATTTAGTTGATATCCGGCTCGTGCTTACTCCTGGCCGGAGGGGGACTAGATCATAAGCCAGATTTGGCGTGACTAGTATAAATAAAATTAGATTGAATTTGGACACCCTTTCTTACGTTCCAGGGATATTCCTTTACCTCTTTGAAGCTTTTCAGCTCGGTTATTTATTTTGCACTTTGTTTGTTTATTTTGTTTCGCGTTACCTGAAACATTTACTTTCCTCCTCCCCTCACTTAGGGTCGAGTTGGTGTGCGCCACCTAGCCTCGAAGGCACTCAGGGCGAGATATCCGTGGTTTAAGCCCGGTAATCCCTGGTGCAGTCGGGCGGGCAGACATGTCGTCTCTCTCCCATTCTCCTCAGGCTTCGGCCTTATCGATTGAGGTTACATCATCCATGATTTCGGACGCTGAGCCTTCCTCCTTTGCCTTGGGCCCACCCTCGGCTATCTACGACGTTCCAGTTCCGGCACACGAGCCTCTGAGACACCACCGTGCCCTCGTCGAGTTCATGACACGGTCATACTGTGCACCAGGCGGGGACTACAAGTTCCTCGCCTTTGATCACAATTATGATTGCGTCAACGTCATGAATGGGGCGTTTGATGATGAAGTGAGGGCCATGGTTGCTAACGCCAAGCCTGTCACAATGAAAGACGTAGAATGTTTGGTGAAGGGTTGTTTGGTTGGAAGGGGTTGTCTGGCTGAGTGTGGCCTTGATCTCGCTTCGACTACAGGATTCTTCGACCGACACAATCCTGACGGGGGATCGGAATTCACTCCATCCCACAACTCCCTGACTCCTGGTGACTCACAGGCAGTGATCCCAGAGTCTTCCATCCCCCCCCTCCCGGAGGCTGCTACTCCCGATACAAAGGAAGCGTCCAGCTGGGCCTCTACTCCTCCGAGACAGATCCTGTCTCAATCGATCGTGGAAAAAATGGCACCTGAAATGTTGGCGCCCCTGGCTCATAGGAGTCATTCCACCCCCTCCCTGTTGGCATCTAGGTCGTCAGGACATAGGGGGATTTATGAACGAGGAAAGTTTGACCTGAGCGCTGGGTCAGACTCCGATTACAAACCCACGCCGCCCCCATTTGTAGAACAAAAACGACGTGGACGATCCCCTTCACCCAACACCACTCTGGTTCCGGTATCCAGTGCCAGCTTGGGCTCGGTACTCACTCCTACTAAGGGGGTGCCAACTAAGGAAGGAAGGAAGATGAAGGTGATTCCCCGGGACCTGCTGACACTGGGCGAGATTAGGCAGCAGACTGCTCTGGGGTTTAGGCAGGTCCCATACCCAGCTTCGACGATCGAGTCATCGGATAGGGCAAGTTCCCCCCCTTTGGCTACTGCTGATGTGCTTCCCTCTTCGGAAGTGATGGTTAGTGACACCCCCATGGATATGGGGGGTGATAAGAACACCAAGGCTACCGGTTTGGGAGACAGTAAGTGGGTTGATCTTCAAGCAATTCCCTCCTCCCCGGTTCGGTCAAGTTCACCCATTGTGGCACAACCCCCCACCCAGCCTAAGTCAATGGACACACAGGTGGCAAGGGCACAGGATGCGATGAGGCAGCTGGATGCGGTCGATAACGATATGAGGAGGTTGGATGAGGAGTTGTATGCCCCCCCCTTCAGACGATCGGAATCAGTTGTATCGCAAGACTTGATTCTCGAAGTCCTTGACGAAATAGGGACCCCGGCTGCCATCCCATGCACCGGCGATGCTCCCAGTCCCTCGGACGATAGTTCGGATTTGAGTTCGGAGTCGGACTACCAGGATAAAGAGGTCCGGAGAGTGCTGTTTGGCGGTAAGGAAGGATACGATAACCTTGGCGATGTGACAAAGGATATTAAGGTTATCTTTCAAATGTTGGAAGAGTACAAATCGCTGTACAGGGGCTTGAGGAATAGGGTGTTTGACTTGGAGGAAGAAAATCGGGAGTTGGGGGGCGCAGCTCGAAGGAGGGCTGGACTAACAAGGAACTCCCCTACCCCCCCTCCTCCCCCTGTGAGAAACACTCCGTCTGTGGATAGGGAGTCAACTGCAACCCCTCCTGCTGCAAAAAAGGTGTCTTGGGCCTCTGTGGCCAATAGGCACATGAACCCGGTGGCCACCAAGGCTGCATCTACGTCCATGGTCCCCCCACCGGTCAGTAACCAGGGGAAGATGTGTCATGCCTGTGGCACTGTAGGGCAGGTTGCGAAGGATTGCAAGAAGCCCAGGAAGCAGACGGTGAAGCCTGTGGAGGTGGCCGTCCCACTGCCTGTGGGGGGCGGCTCATCGAGCGCCTCCAGCTCGGACAGTGATGGTGGAGTATCAGTTACCCCCACCCCCAAGGCTGACAAGAAGGCCAAGGCCAAGCCTAGATTGGTCACGTCCATGAAGCCAAAGGTGGATGAGGCACCCATGGCTGAAGAGGAACCATCCCTCCCCGAAGGACCCGCAGCAGCAGTACCCGGGGCCTGGAAGACTGTGGTAGGTAGGAGGAGTTACCTTGCTAACACTAGGTTCGACAGGGGCGACAGCAAGATACCTGTCTAATGGGGGCTCCCTCAGGTAGATGGCTCCCCAGGATGCGACCGCACCTGACTTCCAATGTCTCGAACACAGCTCTTGCAAAAGTGTAAAGAATAAAAGTAAAACAGTAAAACTTAATATCGTTAAGCTCAGGCTTATCTCAATTAAAGTCTCTCAAGTGGATGTTGATTGTGTCGGGGTAGGAGAGTTCTCGTATAATCTTTAAGTAGTCCGACTTATACCAAAAACTCCTCCATCAGGTTACCCCGACCAACGTGAGTATGCCCTTCTCGGTAAGGGTTGCCCCAGCACCATTACCGTGTCCCCGAAGGGCTATAGGTGTCAGCGCACTCTAGCAGAAATCTCCCATATGCACATCAGTTCCTGCGAGGTGTTTACCAATAAACCTGCCGGAGTGAAAACCTCTGCACATCGGTGTCCCGTCAGTGGCTAACTGTCGAGACCCTTGAGAAAGCTAACTAAATGACTCTCTTCCCATATGCTATGACCTATGCAAGCACTCATAGACATCAGCTGTCCTCCGGCTAAGTTCTATCTTTCTTGATTGCGAACTTAGGGGGTCTACGACGCTCCCCTAGAGAGCTGTGTCGATGGCGGGACCCATAGGCGCTACCCATGGTCCCTTACCCCCGGCACACCACTCACTGTGATAAGTGTCATGCTATTAGAGTCTTCAAACAACCCACAAAGAGCCTACGGCAAAGGGGCACGTGTAGGCTTGATTGGCGTAAAACCTTCCCAGATGTCTCCGGCACTACCCGGGACTCCTCTGGGGACCCTTCCGGATAGCTCACGCTAACTCCGTCAGTTTTGGTCCGTTTTACTCCGTTCTTTTTGGAGAAGGTACCTGACCTTCTCACCTTGGCCTCCTTATATATCCTACGAACAGCTTCCGGTCGGACGGATGGCGACAATGCATACAGTGTTATGGACATGTATTCATAGATTCCATTTAACTAGCATAACGGCAACTCTACCCATTTTGGCCCATGACGCCCGGGGCGAACCCTGGGGCCGCAGGTACCTGTTAGGAATAATTCTACCAAGTTACAACTTGTTCGGAGCACTATAGCTCCTCCCGTAGTCTTCCGATCAAAGTGCAATCAAGTGCCAGTCGATCGTCATTGCGTAACAAACAATCCTAACAGTTCCCGAAATTCCTCCGAGAACATTTCCGACGGAAGGTAGGGTAATAGTGTCCCAAAGGTAGGGTAAGTATGTCCATGGTGACACGAAATCAGTCTCCATGGTAGGGTAACGTGACTTCCTTGGGTAGGGTAAACTCACCCGGCCTTCTGACCTATCCATAGGCTAGAGCGGACATTGTCACGTTATTACCACTACTTAGGTACACCTATTCCTTAAGTACCTTCTGTTCTTAGAGATTTCCACACCATCAGATATCTCTCGGATATGCGCCTGCCTATCCACCTCGTCTACCATCTGACCTCTTGGCCTTATGTATAGGCGTAGACGTAGGTTACCATAGCTCTATATCGTAGGGTCGTTACAACCTGCCCCCCCATCCTCGTCACCAACCCCTAAGGCCAAGAGCCATGGTCTCACCATCAGGTTCCTGAACAGGAAATCGGTTGAGCTACCAAACGGCGTTACGACTGAGACCATCCGGTCTCGCATCAACATCCTCCTGTCCAACAAGGGCAGGATTGCGGGGACCATCCCATACATCAAGGAAGTGGTGTTCCGGACCCCGATTGGCTGTATCTTCATGACGCTTGCGCAACATGAGGTTGGCCAGATTAGCCGGCAATTGGAAAGGATAAGGATGATCCTCCTTAAAGAACTGGAGATCCTGGACTTTGAGTTCCAGCGTGACATGGACAAAATCACCATTCGTGTGGGTCAGGTACCTCTAGCGGACACTGGGCATGGATCTGTTTGGAAGGTGGAGTCCTGGACTGGTGATAAGGCCTATGATGGCCTTCTCCTCGACATGGAGCAATCCAACCTGGGTGTCAATACTGCCGGACGCCCAGCCCTGTTGGGATCGGCCAAGGCCTTGAGACAGAACAATGCCACTACCTGTGGTATCAGATTTGTGGTTGAGAAAAACGAGGCTATTTTGGATGCGCTGACCAAGGGCACCATCTGCTTGAGTGGGCGCCCAAGACCAGTGAGGATTTTCATGGAGCACAGCCCCACGGTGGTGTGCCAGAGGTGTCTCCAGGTTGGGCACATGCTGGTTACCTGCGCCTTCCCCTCTCGATGTCCGTTTTGTCTGGGGTCGCACTTGTCTAAAGAACATGAGTGTGGCATGATTAACTGCCCTGGTGTTAGGGGGAATGCTTGTTCTCATACCAGGAGGCTGTGCTTGCTTTGTGATAGGTCGGATCATTTTACAGGTCACCTGTCCTGCACGGTGACTGAGACCCGGGGTACCCCCCCCCACACTCCCGCCGCCTGCTCCATCCCTGGAAACGGTTGACGATACTTCCCGTAAAGGATTCTCCGATCGGACAATGAGGAGGAATCAAAGGGAGACTGCAGGCGAGGCAAGAGACGAGGAATACTGCAAGATGGTTGAGGCATTTCATAATCAAGCACCGGCCACTATCGTGCCATCTGGGAAATATACTGGGAAGTGCAGGAACTGCAGCAAAGTTGGCCATATGGCATATGAATGCAAGCAGGCACTCAGGTGTAACAATTGCCATAAGGTTGGATACACTTTCAAGAACTGTGATAAGGAGAAGGTGGTCAGGTGCTTCATCTGTCACGAGGAAGGACATGCAGCAAGAGACTGTGGGGAGGAAGAGTTGAAGAGATTAAGGAATCAGGCGAGGAACAAGGGGAGACAGGCTCTTAGGAACAAGAAGGCTTCGTTTTCTAAGGGCAAGGAAGTTGACCCCTCCCCCTCCCCTCCGCCACCCCCTCCTGTATCCCCCCCACCACCTACTAAGAAGAATGGACTACCACGGATTGGGAGGCTTGACAAGAACAAGTATGTGAGCGGCATGCTTGATAAACCCGTTGTCGTGGGATATATGACTTTG
>LN891020.1:130519-171028 GCA_900010015.1 Tuber aestivum | reverse complement strand
AAGAAGAATGGACTACCACGGATTGGGAGGCTTGACAAGAACAAGTATGTGAGCGGCATGCTTGATAAACCCGTTGTCGTGGGATATATGACTTTGCATGGTGAGGGCTCGGTGAGCTCACCTGGTTCCGCAGAAGCCCCCAATTAATGCATTTTACAACCCTTACATTAAACATTGGGAAGGGTGTGAGGAATCGAGAGGCGGCATTTGATTTGTTTTCCTATGTTGATTTGTTTTTTGTTTTTGAACCACCTGTGGATGATGGTGGTTTGCATGTGCCGCATGAAGCTAATGGATGGGATTTGTTTTCATTTGTTGACGGTTCGGGCGTTGAGGTGTTTGTGCGTTCATCTTTATGTGGGCTGTTTGATGTGATGGGACATGAGATGTGTTTTTCTTTGGTACGATCTTATGATAATGGGATTGAGAGGCGGCTGGCTGGTGTGTACCTTCCACCCAAGGATGGGAAGAAGAAATTTTGTGGGGAGTTGGAAAAGCTGGTGGGGTGTGATGTGTTGTTGGGTGATTGGAATGCTCGCGATGCATACTGGGATCCAGCTGGAGGTAACTATCGGGGGGAATGGTTGAGGAAGTGGATAACTGACAATGGGTACAACGTGACCTTCCCGACGGGGCCCACGTTTAGGGATATATCGAGGATTGATCTGTGCCTACACTATGCAAACTCAATCCACCACCGGTTCAGCGACGCGGTGGGTTGTGAACATATGGCACAGCTAGTTAAGCTGGACGTGTCAGCTCCGGCCGATATGATAAAAACGCGACCGGCCTGGAAGAAGGTATGTTGGGACAAGGTTGGGACAGAGTTGGACCAACTCCGTGGAGGTCAGGATCAGGACCTGTGGGCTAGAACGCGGGACATTGTCAACTCATTGCCAAGACCTCCGGCAAGCAGGGTGCCCTGCAAGTGGTGGACTCCGGAATTGGAACGAATGCGCAGAGATGTTCGGAGGTTGCGCAAGTTCAGCCACGGCGACCCCTCCTATCCTACTGATTATCGACTTGCCAGATATGTCTACAGAGCTTCTATTGCTCAGGCTCGATTTGAATATATCCGGGACCAACTAGGTCAGGCTGGGGACCCTGGTGTGTTCAGGCTCGTTCAACGGCTGGATGCTAGGAAGACCCTGCCCGGTATGGTTCTGGCTGATGGGACCATTGCGGTGACGCATGGAAAAATGGCGGATGCCATAGTGGCCCAGCTGGATCCCAGTGAAAGAGCCCCTTGGACACCAGCAGTGATTGAGATCGATTCAGCCCGGGAAATAGAACTGGCATTGGCACGATCGCCGACGAATACCGTGCCAGGGTTGGATGACGTGGGATATCCATTCCTGAGGTTCTTGATGCGGAGGCAGCAAAATGACTTGAGGCGCCTGGTAGATTACGCACTGCGACACGACATCGCAGATTGGCATGAGGCGGAGGTTGTGCTGATCCCCAAAGCTGACAAGCCTAGATACGATGTGGTTAAGGCATGGAGGATGATACACCTGCTGCTGGTGCTGGCCAAGGTGGCCCAGCGAATCATCCTCATCCTGCTGGCACAGTGCCTGGAGCTCGGGGAAACACAGTTTGGGTCACGAAGGAAAAGGGGAGTTCACGATGTAACGGCAGTAATATTTGAATTCCTTAAACATAATGAAGGATATCACAGGATGATGCTATCAATTGATGTTGAAGGAGGATTCGACAATATTGATATTGACTTGCTTTCTGACTTCCGGATGGCGCGGGGATGCACGTCAGTTTTATGCAGCTAGATACGCAGGTGGTACGCTAATAGGACAGTCCGGTTCCATTTTAACGGACGAATTTCCAAGCCCTACCATACCAGCAAGGGGATTCCCCAGGGATCGCCTCTTTCTCCATTTTTGTTTGATGCTTATGTGGCTGACATTTTTACTCCCAGGATGCGATATTCCCCTGGGGTGCGACATGTTGTGATATCCTACGTGGATGACGGGGTAATCCTGGTGGCTGCACAAAGCCATAGTGCAGCGAAGGGCCACGCGGAGGAGTTATTTTTGGACCTTGACAGGTTAGCAAGGGCTAGGGGAATGGGGTTTAGCGCTCTGAAGACTCAGTGGATTGGGTTTGAGGATAGAGCGTGGGATGGGATGGAATTGAAAGGAGAGCTGGTGGAACCGTCTGGGGACCTATGGGTGCTTGGATATAGGTTTAATGTTTTTCTTAATTTTTCCGCTCATATGAAGTATTGGTTGGAAAGAGGATTGGAGGTGAGGAGGAGAATTGAGGCTTTGGGGCAGCGATATGGTAGTATTGGTAGTATTGGGGCATGGGAGACTTACAGACTGGTGCAAGCAGCCTACCTCCCGACGGTTTATTATGGACTTGAATTTGTAGCCGACTATGGGTTGTATGTGAAGCAGATTCAGGTCCATGTTAACCAGTGCCTTCGCTCGGTTTTCCGCACCCCCTTTAAGCTGGCTAACAACATTTTGTTGGCTGAGTTTGGTGTGCCACCCACTCATGTTCAGGGGCGGTACTTACAGCGTCGCTGTTACAGTCGGTTCATCAACCTGAAGTATTGTGACAACCACCCATGGTTCGGGCACGTCAGGATGGCCTGGAAGAAGGAGGTCATGGTGGCTCAGCGGCAGACGTCGGACCTCGAACTCGTATCTCGACCATCGGTGACGATTGAGAAATGCAAGGAGGTGGTTACTGCCCCACACAATGCCCATGTCAAGGTTGCGGGGAGGGTTTCACGGGGCGATCCTGTGTTTACCAAGAGAGGAAGAGATTCCCTGTATGCTGGGCTGACAACTAACCGACCGGGATGCTACCTGCTTTGAATGTGGGCCTGCCGGTGTCTGGGTAAGCAGCCCGGTTCGTGTGTCTTGCTAGCGCTCGGATAGGTCACCTCTCGGCTCTGTGCATGCTGGCGTGGCCCTGTGTGAGGGGCCCGATGCTCCGGAGTTTGGTTAGTCACTCAACATCCAGGTGGTTGGTGAGGGTGGCGAGACACGGTCGGCCATGGGTAATGTGGTGCAGCCCATACCCTGCGGCATAGCGAAGGGGGGTCATTCCCCTGGGGCTGGGTTATTTACACATTGCACTAGGGCTTTGGTTCTACGTGTGTATTTAGGCATGACAGGACGGATGCGCGTGCCGGTCCCAGTTTATCTACGACATGCCATGCACAGGGAGGACATGATGGTAAACCCAGCTCTGGATTCCACTGTGGCGGGAGTGAGTGTTCACATTTATTTCAGCTACGGTGGGTGAGGGTGTGTATGAAACGCGTTATCTGGTTCATCCAGAAGGGGCTCAAGGAGCAAAGACAATGATGGTCATGGACACCCGCCATTGCCCGGGGCCAATGGGAGGTACACACCCCCTTGGTGGCATTGACCATTACCGTATCTAGGAAAGATCCTTAGTCTACCCACCGGCCTCCCTGGTGCGTCCAAAGGTTCAACGGAGGACTAGCCACTCGAGGTTTAAAATCGATCCCCAATTACGGTCGTCCTTTGCTGCTGGGGGGGAAGGAGCTGGAGCCGGCCAGTGGTATTAGGTGTGGTTCACGGGAGAGATACCCCTTATCGGGTGGCATGTTATCTTGCGACCCTGTCCTTGACCAAGAGGGAGGCTACAAGGTAAGTCCCTGCAGTTGTCCCCATGTGCTAATGTGTGTGCGCCGGAGTGACAGAGATGGCTGAGGGATGTTGACCCTACCCAGGACTCCTGTGTCTGAGTGCTGTGCGCATGCAGTTTGATTCTGCACCCAGGATAGACCGGGGTAGCTGTTTGACCTCTGAGGGTGGCCCAAAAGGGCCCGGAGCCGTCTGAGCTCATGATTTCAAAGAAAGGCATGATGTACCAGTTTAGCTGAGAGATCCCCTCAATTGTGAAAATACAGGGCCTGCTGGGCTCCAATGATGTGGTGGTTTACACAGATGGATCGAAGCACTCTGGGAAAGCTGGGGCAGCATGGGCGGTGTACCATCAGGGTGTGGCTCGGGTTATGGGATAGGCAGTGCCATCTTCTTAGAGTATTGTGGAATGTGAGCTGTTTGCGGTTGTGGGGGCTCTGCGGTATCTTAAGGAAGTCCACCCCGCGCATAATGTCCACATGTTTCTTGACTGTGTCCCGGCGCTGATGTTAATTGACGGGATGTTTCCCCAAGGTGACTTGGCTGAGATGTGGGAGGTGTTTGTCCTGCTGCTTAATGAGTGCGGGAGAGTCTCTTGTGAGTGGGTCCCTAGACATACTGGGGTGGTCGGGAACGAGGTGGTGGAACTACAGGCAAAGAGGTGCGTCCACCAGGAATTACGACCCCAGGACTGGAACGGTATCAGCTTTAGGATAGGACATGCCGCGCTGGCACGGGAGCTGCGACAGGAGGAATGGGCAGTATGGCATCGGGCACAGGGTCACGATTACTACGAGCGGGACCCGAAGGCGCCCCGGCATCTCCATGGGCTCACTAGACTGGATGCCTATATGCTGATAAGGATTCGCAGTGGCACTGGCCTGGTTGGTCATGAAGAGTGCACAGGAAGGGATGACCGGGACGACTGGATCTCGACTGACCGGTACCTCCGCGACAGACCTCCTGCCGGTACCTTGTTTAGAGACAACGAAGTTGGGAGATGGCGGGACTGGTGGAGACGGCATAGGTGGCTGGGGCTCGGTATCCCGAAGAATGTGGTAGAGGTTGACGGAGAGTTGGTGGTAGCAGGAAATCCATTCGACGGGACCCTGCTGGTTGGAAGAGATGGCCAACTGACCATTAAGAAGGGTGGATGGACATGTGATAGGTGTCTGACGGCACACGAACACGGATACTGCAGGCTCCCCAGCACTCGGATTGGAGGCAACAAGTGGTTTTTCATCCCTGACGACACCACGGTATGTGACGGATGTGGCGGTACTGTTACCAGGGCCACCGGGCTTTCGACACGGACGGAGGCATTCGCGCGACATTTTGGTGCGTCACAGCCGTGCCTGGAGAGGTGTATGGACTTGGACTGGGTACGGGTGTAAAGTGGATGGGGTGACTTGGAATGGGCTGAGCGGGTTGCACAGGTGTTAGCTTGGGCTAGGAGCTATGAGTTCGTTAAAGGACCCCAATGTTGTTCTTCTGATGGCACGTTTGTTGATATTGCGGGTCATTGGAGGAATACTCGACGTTGTTGGGACAGATTGGAAATTTCATTTGTTGAGTATGTGGAAGCTGAAATTGCTGATGGAGGGGTGAGTGATGAATAGGTGTGCGAGAACAGGAAGACGCGTTAATCTGGGGTGTCGCTTGCGGCACGAGCGCCCATGAGCCTATTAGTAGTGATTTTTGGATTTATGTTTGGGTGGAGGATTGCGAGACGGTTAGCCGTGGTAGTGATTTTGTTATGATTTATGGGTTACGAGGGATATTAGCTAGATCATAAGCCAGGTTTTGGCGTGACTAGGATAAATAAACTTAGATATAATTTGGACACCCTTTCTTACGTTCCAAGGATCCACCTAAACTCCACGTCGTCCCTGACTTTATCTTGCGATAACTTCAGGCCTTGTTCGTGAAGGAATCTTTACCTTCGCTTACATTCATTAACCTCGTAAGGCTTTGCCCTTACGTTTGTTGCATTTAGGTTCTTCGTTTCTGTCGTTTCGTCGTCTTTGGTCAGTCGCTTCGATGTCTAAGCGAGGTTCTTCCCTTCCGGCGGGCAAGGTCGCAGCGGCCTTGTCTTCCCTCTCGGCGTTGGTGGATGAGGCTTCTCTTCTTCAGAAGGAGGTTTCGCGACTTTGCCACCATGTCTCGGTACTGTCTCATCGACTCCACTTGTCGGAACGGGAGCTTGTGGCCTTGGTTGCGGCTAGGTGTTCGCCCTCCCCTCTGTTCGGACATGACGCCTCCTCCCAGTGTGGGGGTGGCTGAAGAAGAAGAGGAGGTGGCTACGGTGCGGCTGCCCACAGTGGCGTCCTTCCCTTTGGGGATGCAGGCGCCTGAGCCATTCGTGGCTGAGCCCGGAGTGGTGGCTGGCCCTGCCGGTGTGGTGTCCAAGGTGCCCGTTGTGCCTTGGTTCACAGATTTGTTCGTCGGTTCTTCCCCCCCCCCGGCCGGACTGGAACTACTATTGTCTCCCGACGATGATGGGTCGGTAACTGATGGATCAGTCACGTTGGACGGCTCAGTGGTTACGGTATTGGTGGATGTTGCTGTGGGTCCAAACCTCCCCCCTGGGCACTTTCCTCATGGGCATTGGCCTAATGGAGAGAACCCTGATGTGGCTGGGCGGTACAAGACTCGGTTCCTGTCGGTGGCGCCTGTAGGGCGTCGAGCTATGAGCTCGCCTCCCAGTATGAGCAAGGGAGTTAGCATGTCTGACTTTCTCGGGTTGAGGCTGCCGGGGCAGCAGGCTAGGAAGTGGGCACTGGTAGAGGAGGTGGGAGTGCAGGGTGGGGTTGGGCATGTTGCTGGCGGGGAGGCTGGTTCTTCTGGTGGTCGGCAGCGCAAACAGGGTTCCAGGAGGGGTCGGGGCCGGGAGTGGGGTGAAACCTCGGGGGCCTCAACGGAGTATGTGCTGAGGCTTTCTCTTGCGGCTTGGGATAATGAGGTTTAGCGGGACAGTATTAACACCGGATTTGATATTTTTGATTTATTTTTATTTTTTGTGATGGTCGCGGGCCGTAACTGCCTCCTGCTCGCTTGATGGGACCAAGGACTTCAGCCGCTCTGTTCCTGTTGGGTTGGTGGTCGGCTTGTTGGTTGGGGCGAGGGAGGCGGGGGTCAATGATGGGTCTTGTACTTAGCTTTTGTGTTTGCTCATTCGCGGGAGTGTTTGAAGGTTGGGACTTGGAGGCTTTTGCGCTTTGTATAGTAGTTGTTATTTGGTGCAGTACCCCGGTGTATTGTGGGGACCCCAGCCCCAGGCTGTTGCTTTCGAGGACAGTCCCAGTCCACTTGTGGTCCGCTGGGGGCCCGCCTGACCTTATGCCGGGTGTACGATAGGATGATCGCTCGACCATAAGCCATGTTTTGGCGCGGCGAGTATAAATAAAATTAGATATAATTTGCACACCCTTTCTTACGTTCCAAGGATCCACGTAACCTCCACGTCGTCCCTGACTTTTTCTCACGATAACTTCAGGCCTTGTTCGTGAAGGAATCTTTACCTTTGCTTACATCTATTAACCTCGTAGGACTTCGTCCTTACGTTTGTTGCCTTTAGGTTCTTGGTTTCCGTCGTTCGTCGTCTTCGGTCGGTCGCTTCCATGTCTAAGTGACATTCTTCCCTTTCGGCGGGCAAGGTCGTGGCGGCCTTGTCTTCCCTCTAGGCGTCGGTTGATGAGGCTTCTCTTCTTCGGAAGGAGGTTTCACGCCTTCGCCACCACGTCTCTGTACTGTCTCGTCGACTCCACTTGTCGGAATGGGAGCGTACGGCCTTGGTTGCAGCTAGGCGTTCGCCCTCCCCTCCATTCGGCGGGCCAGGGGACATGATGCTGCCTCCCAGTGGGGGGGTGGCTGAAGAAGAGGAGGTGGCTACGGTGCGGTTGCCTACGGTGGTGTCCTTCCCTTCGGGGATGCAGGCGCCTTAGCCATTCGTGGTTGAGCCCGGGGTAGTGGCTGGCCCTGCTAGTGTGGCCTCATGGGGGGCTGATGGTGCGCCTGTGTTCGCGGATTTGTTCGTCAGTTCTTCCCCCCCCCTGGCCGGACTAGAGCTGCCATTGTCTCCGGTCGATGATGGGTCGGTGATTGATGGATCAGTCACGTCGGACAGCTCGGTGGTTACGGTATTGGTGGATGTTGCTGTGGGACCAGACCTCCCCCCTGGGCACTTTCCTCGTTGGCACTGGCCTAATGGAGTGAACCCGTATGTGGCGGGGCGGTACAAGACTCGGTTCCCGTCCGTGGCGCCTGTAGGGTGTCGGGCTTTGAGCTCACCTCCCAGTCTGAGCAAGGGAGTTAGCATGTCTGACTTTCTCGGGTTGAGGTTACTGGGGCAGCAGGCTAGGAAGCGGGCACTAGTGGAGGAGGTGGGGGTGCAGGGTGGGGTTGGGCAAGTTGCTGCTGGAGAGGCTCGTTCCTCTGATGGTCGGCAGCGCAAACGGCGTTCGGGGAGGGGACGTGGCCAGGAGTGGGGCAAGGCTTCAGCTTCTGTCTCAAGGGCTACGCTGGATGCGACGTTCGCCGCTCTTCAGGAGTTTACTCCGGAGCAGTTGGCTGGGGAGAGGTTTACTTTTGAGGAGTCGGTGGGGGGTGATGGGTGGGATTCTACTGTGGAGGATGATATGGGTTTAGCGGGACGGTATTAAGACCAGATT
This sequence comes from Tuber aestivum, assembly GCA_900010015.1. Taxonomy (NCBI): domain Eukaryota; kingdom Fungi; phylum Ascomycota; class Pezizomycetes; order Pezizales; family Tuberaceae; genus Tuber; species Tuber aestivum. Next base: position 162,717 of record LN891020.1, on the reverse strand, counting down.
TGAGATTTTTTGTTTATTTTATTTTTGTGATGGTCGCGGGCTGTAACTACCTTCCCCTCGCTTAGCAGGACTATGGACTTCGGTCGCTCTGTTTCTGTTAGGTTGGGTATCAGTTTGTCAGTTGGTGCGGGGGAGGCAAGGGTCGGTGATGGGTTTTGTGCTTAGCTTTCGTGTTCGCTTGCTCGCGGAGGTGTTGATGGTTGGGACTCAGAGGCTTGTGCGCTTTGTATGGTAGTTGTTTGGAGGATTGCGCCGGTGTATTGTGGGGACCCAGGCCCCAGGCTGTGGCTTTTGAGAGCACTTCCGGTCCGCTTGTGGTCCGCCGGAGGCCCGCCTGCCCGTATGGTAGGTGTATGAGAGATGATCGCTCACTCATAAGCCATGTTTGGGCGCGATGAGTTTAAATAAAGATTACAATTTGGATACCCTTTCTTACGTTCCAGGGAATTATCTTATCCACCACCATACCTTTCTTTGGGCCGACTGGGGTCAAAGTTCCTCCTCATCATCTCCATCATGGGGTCATCACCCCCTCTCGTTCCGCAACCTCCTACGCAGCCTGACGGGGCTTCGCAGGTTCAGCTATCAGCTATCTTTCGGCCTCAAGGCCCCCACTCGCGTAAACGGCCACGCAGTGGTACCAACTCTACTATACGAGGACTAGACGCCTATGAAGGTGCTAATGGCATCTTCTTGAAGATGTTTGATGATTTGGCAGAGGCAGCCGGGATTGAAGAACCTCTCACCTTTGGAAAAGCCTTTCCCATTATACTTTACATGATGCAAACTTTGTACGAAGACTACAGGAAGGCGACCGATGGGCTAACCGAGCACATCACCACCCTCACTGAGGAGTTGGATGCCCTCCGCGCCTCCACTCTATCTCAGCCTACTCATACTACTGCCCCGCCGGCACCTCGTACTACCGATACTACTGAGCATCCCTCTGTCCCTCCTCTACCTTCTACCCTTCCCCATATCCTACCTCCTGGCCCGGCAGCTCCCCCTTCTTGGGCTACCGTCACTAGGAGAGCAAGGAAGCCTTCTCAAAAACCCCCAAAGCCTGGCCCCAAGCCTGCCAAACCCTCCCCGTCTTCAGTTAAGCCCCTTACCGAAAAGAAAAAGGGGCTCACTATGTGCGAGCATCGGCTCATTATCAAACGAGACGCTGCCCCCATTACCTCTACTGGTGTGCAGCTACACGACAGTATCAACCAGGCCCTGGCCTCCACTCTCATCCAGCCTGTCTCCTTCTTGAATGGACATGTCACCCTCACTACTATGAATACCGTTAGAGCAACCACTGTCAACAGTAAAGTTGGCATCTTTTTGCACCTCATTCCTGGTGCCTCTACTGTCCACCTCGATACCCCTGCCACCCAGCTTCTGGTACATGGCATCGCTACCTCAACCCCTCTGGCATCGCTTGCCCAAGAACTCACCACCTTTAACTCAGGCTTATCTCTCACCGAACAGTCTCGGTGGCTTACCTCAGACATAGCACGCATTGGCAAACTTGCCTCAACCGTTGTTATTTCCATCACTGGACCCAAGGCTCCTTCTTTAGTTGGCAAACGCCTCTCCGCCTTCTCCAACACCTACCGTACCAAACGTTGTTTACGCTTCATAAATACACCCAGTGTGCCAACTGTCACATATTTGGCCACGATAGCATCAAATGCATCCTGCCTCCTTCTTGTCGCTAGTACATCCTTTCTCACCCTACAGGGGATCACTCCTGCCCTACTGCTACCTACCGTGTTCGCAGCCGTCCTTGCAGCCATGCTACCCTCAGGTGTGTGAACAGTGATGGCCCACACGAATCCCATTCGCCTATTTGCCCATCTCGCCCCCGTCCAGATACCAACGAATCTGAGGCTGCAGAGGAACATGAAGATGAGGTGGACATGGTTGGTTCAACATAGGGTAGGATACCTATAACGATAGTGCCCTAGGGGTGTCTTGGGTTGGTTATTACGGTGCAAGGGGTATGGCTGTTAGGCCTGTCTCGATTGATTGCTTCGGGGAGACTGGCTTTGTGCCGCCCCTTTGTCATGGCCCTTTCAATGGACAGTATTGGAACACTTTCTTGGGTGCAGGGTGGAGTTGACTTTGGTGGATTTACTTTGTTATGATATTATGAGGATTTTAGGTGCGAGGCTAGAGCAATGCTGCCAGTGGTAGTGATTTATTGATTGTGCTGGGATTTCCGTGGCCTGGCTAGGTGGAGCGGATGGGTGCTGAACAGTTGATGGACTTGTACTTTAGCTTTGGTGTTGGTGCTCGCTCACCAGAGTGGTTAACGGTAAGGGAATGGAGGATCGGTATCTTGTATTTAGTTGCCTGTTTTTAGCCAGAGTAGCAGGGCCCCAGTCCCAGCAGTGGATCCCGACCGGCGTTAAGCTCCTGTCGGGGGGGTGCTCAATCATAAGCCATGTTTTGTCGCGACGAGTATAAATAAACTTTGATATTATTTGGACACCTGTACCTAGGAATTACACCCACTACTATCTGGTATCCTCTTGAACCTCTGAGCCCTGACCCTGAGCCCCTGAACCCCGAACCTCGTACAACTCACTTCTGTTGTACACCCGCACCTAGACCCCATCTCCAGAATCCTGCCTGCCCTGATCATGGTGTACCTTGGGCTACCCGACCCTCAGACCCTGTCCGTTACAAGGGTGCAAGCCAACTAATAAAAAAAGTGGAAGTAAACCGAAGACTAGGTTGTGAGGACCTCAGAAACAATATTGCTGAAAGCTGCAACCCCAAAATCATAAAAGCTATCTCCAAACACTCAAATACTACCAGTATCTTACTACATCTCTCATGTAGTTCCTTGTTCAACAAGAGATAGTGTCACTTAGTAAAAAGGATCCCACTACTAAGCAGAGTAAAAGAGTTAGGAGCTAAACTACTAATAAGCTGGATGACTACAAACAGGCTGACCGAAGTGAGAGGCCTCCCTCATCAGTCGATGTGAACAACCAGAGAAAAGTTAAACAAGATGCAAAGGCAAATCAAGTGTTAGGCAGTAGGCAATTCTAAGTCAAGCGAATTGTAACTAGGCCCAATAAGGTTTCTCAGGGAGTAGTCAAGAAAGCTCATGACAAAAGTAGGTATTAAAGTATAATGAATATACTGATAAGCTAACTTCTCCATTTTCTTATAGTTCTGAAAGTGTAACAGGGGCTCTTTTTGGTAGATAGTTCCTGTAGAGGGAACTGTACCAAACTTCAAATCTCTCAAATACAGCTCTTGCAAGAATGTAAAGAATAAAAGTAAACAGTAAAACTTAGTATCGTTAAGCTCTGGCTTATCTCCAGTAAAGTCTCTTAAGAGGATGTTGATTGTGTCGGGGTAGGACAGTTCTCATATAATCTTTAAGTAGTCAAACTTTTACCAAAAACTCCTCCATCAGGTTACCCCAACCAACACAAGTATGCCCTTCACTGTAAGGGTTGCCTGGTGCCATTACTGCACCCCGTAAAGAGCTTAAGGTGTCAGCACGTTCTAGCAGCAACGTGCTATATGTACTTCCGTTCCTGCGAGAGTGTTTACCAATACACCTGGTGGAGTAAAAAGCTCTGCACATCATAGTCTTGTCAGTAGCCAACTGTCAAGACCCCTAGGAAAGCTACCTAAATGACTCTCTTCCCATGTGCCATGATCTATGCAAGCACCTGTAGACATCCGCTGTCTTCTGGTTAAGTGCTATCTATCTTAATTGCGAACTTTGAAGGTTAACGACACTCCCACGGTGAGCTGTGGTGGTGGCAGGACCCGTGGGTGCTACCCATGGTCCCTTACCCCCGGCACACCACTCACCATAATCAGTATCATACTATTAGAGTCTTCCAACAACCGATAAAAAGCCTACAGCAAAGGGGCACATATAGGCATGATTGGCGTAAAACCTTCCCAGACATCTCTGGCACCACTTTGGACTACTCTGGGGACCCTTTCAGATAGCTCACACTAACTTCATCAGTTTTGGTCCATTTTACTCCCCTCTTTTTGGAGAAGGTACTTGACCGTCTCACCTTGGCCTCCTTATATATCCTGCGAACAGCTTCCAGTCAAACAGATGGCAGCAAAATCTACAGTGTTATGAACCTGTCTTCATAGATTCCACTTAACTAGTATGATGGCAACTTCACCCCTTTTGACCCATGACACCTGGGGCAAACCCTGGAGCTATAGGTACCTCTGAGAAATAATTCTGTTAAGTTACTGCATGTTTGGAGCACTATAGCTCCTCCTGTAGTCTTCCAATCAATATGCCAGTAAGTGCCCATTGATTGTCATTGCATAACAAACATTCCTAACAGTTCCTGGAATTCTTCTAAGATCATCTCCAATAGAAGGTAGGGTAATAGTGTCCCAAAGGTAGAGTAAGTATGTCCATGGTAATGTGAAACTAGTCTCCATGAGAGGGTAATATGACCTCCTAGAGAGGGTGAACTCACCTGGCCTTCTAACCTAACCCTCAGTCGGAGCGGACATAGTAACATTACTTCCACTACTCAGGTATACCTATTCCTTAAGCACCTTCTGTTCTTCGGGCTACCCAGACCATTGGATATCCCTCAGACATGTACTAGTATGTCTGCCAAGTCTACTATCTAACCTCTTGGTTTTATGTATGATGGGCATAGAGATAGGTTACCATAGCTCTATAATGTAGAGTTGTTACAGAAAGCTAAGGAGACCTATTGATATTGATATTCCACATCTGGGTGGTCACAGGCTATATCTATCTAGTGCTAAACTATGTACCTTTACTATTTCCTACCCCTTACTATTGTAACAGAAATCTATTTGACTCTGACAAACTTTGTGTCTTGCATAAACTAGGCTCTCTATGTGTTGTCGTGTTTCTGCCAGGGTCTTTAAAACCTCTCCAGTGAAAACACATGATTCCCTCATCTTGGAGGTTCAAGTATGAGTGAGCCGTCTCACCTCAAGTCCACACACCATCCTCCTTACTCTGACTCGAGTGATAAGCTCAGTGGAGGGACTTCTCCATGTATCGTTGACTTTGCAACTCAACTGCATCAACTTTTAAGGATTTTCCACCACGATTAGACTAGTCAACATCGTGGGAAAGTCCCTCAACCACAGATACGCCTCCAGTTGGCTCTGTACTATGCAAGCACTAGACTATGCCCTGTACCTCATCCATACGAGAACACTCTGACTACCCACCAACCCTCTGATAACTTTGTCCCAATACCTTCTGTCCACATTCAACATGACTAGTCTCACTTAGCTCATTGCTCCATAGTTACCCATCCAATTAACTCTATTCCACTTTGCAGACACAGCCTGAAATCTCCTCTTATAAATCCTGGAAAATAGCTTTCGGTCAGATGGACGGTGACAACATATACGGTGTTATAAAGCATGCTTCATTTTAACCAATTTATACTCTTGGGACACCAAAGTCCAGTGACACTATTACTGTGTGCAGGTCCAATGGTGGAGCCAGAGGGGGGTGTTGGCTGTAGAATTTTCTTGGTTTTTCAGGAGATCTGTGTGTGTGGGAGGTCTGTGCATTCATATGTATAACACTAAGAGGAAGAGAGCCTAAGGTAAGAACTGTGTGGGCCAAGAGGGCAAGGGAAGTAGCCCAAGTACCGCAAAGCAGGAGCAAGAGAGGAGGCCCCCTAAGACAGAGAACAAAAGGAAAATAGGGTTCATGATAGGGGTTTACTATATAATTTTCTCTCATGGTATTATGATTTCAATTATAAGGAAAATAATAAAAAAAGTCAATGTCTGACCTAGTCTGAGGTCTCTACTTATATATACTATGAACAGCTTTCAATCAGTCAGACAGCCATGATATATACAGTATTATGAACAATGCTTCATTTTAACTACTAGTGATTTATCATGACAGGACATAAAAGTCTAGCAATACTAGTACAATGTACAAGTCCAATAGTAAGGCCAAAGGGGGGTGTTGGCCATAGAATTTTCACGGTTTTCAGAAAGTCTGTAACCAGGAAAGACCTACATATCAAACATGTAACATCAACTTTTCCTATAGTGATAAAAAAGAATAAAACCTATAATAGCAATATCTATAATCCTCCTAGAGCTGGCAGACCAACAAAAATAACTAATGCCAAAAAAATATTAATACTAGATATTATTGATTCTGAGCCTTATTTAGTACTAAGGGATATTACCCAAAAGGCTATTATTGGTCTTAGAAAAGATACTATCAATAAGGTCTCTAATAAAGCTGGTTTTAAGCTTAAAATAGTAAGAAATAAGCCTTTTTAGAGATAAGATATGAAGGAGAAGAGAAAAGTGTTTGCTAGGCAGAGGAGGAATTGGATAAGAGCTTAAAAGTGGGTAGTTTTTATTGATAAGGCCACAATTGAGTATGATCCAAATCCAGTATAAAGAACAGTTAGACTTAAAGTAAATAAGGAGCTGGAGAAAAAAGTTTAAAGCTAAGCTTTAAGTCAGGAAAAACTAATATTGGTATCTATACTACAATCATGCATGTAAGACAGACTAAGTTAATTCTTGTCAGAAGGAGGAGTAAGGAGAAAAGAACCAGTAAATCAGACAGGCTTGGTCTAAATATATATTAATATGCTACTAAAATTCATCAATCATACCTTATCCCTGTCATAGAAAGAATAAATAGATTCTGAGAAACTATCCATATGGCTACTAATAATGCATCATGGCATAATAAGTTGAAAAACAAAAAATCACAGAAGGATTGTAGACATTAAAGACTATCTTGGCCTCCTAGCTCTCCAGATCTGAATCCTATTGAGAATATAGTTTCTGCTCAAAAAGGCTCTCAAGAAGCAATTCTCTAGGTTAGAAAGAAGGCCTTATCTGTCACATACTATGACTAAGCAAGGCAGATTTTACATAGCTCAGAATTCCAAGCTATAGGTATGTTGGCATTTCACATGACCCACAATAGTGCACCATAGGTTATTATGTTTACCTGTTCATGACTCACTGTTGTGAGTCACACAATATTATAATTTTCGTACCTGATTCAATTTATGAGTCATGAGTTTCGCTCAGGTGACACGAGTTGTGCACCTGACTTGGTTATTATGTTTTGATTGGTTTCAGGTATGCTATGCAGGGACTCATAGGAGTCAGCTGAGGGATTTTGCATGACTTATAGTTATGAGTCACAGGATTCACATGGCAAAAGGTATGAGCCATGCCAGGTGAAGAACAACTATATAAAGGGTCACTAGAACCCCTAAGTATGAGCTCTTTACACGTTCTTCTCGTTTATTTCCTACCTTTAAGTTTTACCAATAAAAACCCACCTTTACACTCTTCAAGATATATCTTAAGAAACTCAAGAATTGTCTTTCCTCCCACGACAAGAAATAATAAGTCCTAATCGAGGACTTCAGAAGATTAAGAGATAGCCACAATGAGATAAAAGTCAAAGGACTTAGCTATCTACGTTACGTAGGCAAAGGCCTGAGAACTATCCCCTTACCTAAGTAAGGATCGTTACCTGTCACACCCCAGTCACCAGTAGGATCCTTAACATTATCATGCTGCTGAATTGTTTCAAGCAGCTAAGAAGGAGTAGGAGCATATTTTCTAAGAGACAATTGATAGGTTGATTAAAAGAATGCCTGAGAGAGTTCAGGCTGTATTGGATGCAGATAGGAGCCATACAAAATGGTAAAATATTTTAAATTTTCTATTACATTTCTTTTACTATCTATTTCATAATTGAGTTGTTGTTATTTTTAAATAAAATTTCAAGTTCCTATTTTGTTAGGGTGGTGGAGTTGCACCAAGGGGTACAGAAACTTATTAGACATGAGTGTAAAGTACCTAAGCAAAAGTCTTGGTGAAAAAGGCAGGTAAGCAAGGGTGATGCAACCCAACCACAATGGTGACCGATCAAATTCTCCCTACCACATCAACCATGGCACCTAAGACATCACGCAAAGAGCTCACTGGAGTTGAGAAAAGTATGATCCTTACTTTCTTCAAGGTTTTTCAGCAAATTTCAATAGTTAGCCAGATTGTTGACTGCTCATGGTCAACAGTCTAGAATTTCCTTGCCTGGTCTGTCCAGCGGGGTTCAATTGAAAACCTCTCACATTCTGGTCGACCACCCCTACTTTCCCAGAGAGCCAAGAGATCATTAGTTCGAGGGGCCAAGCTCCACAGGGATTGGAGTAGGGAGAAATTGCGGCAGATATTGGCTCCTAATATCTCAGTTTCTACAATGGACCAGGCTCTCAGGAAGAGTGGCATTAAGAAGTAGCTAGCCAAGAAAAGAGCAAAGCTTTCACCAGAGCATACTCAGAAGAGGCTGGCCTGGGCTAAGGCACACCAGAATTGGACTGCAGAGGAGTTTGAAGGTGTTATTTGGAGTAATGAATACTCAGTAGAAAAGAGCAGGAATCCAAAGCAAAAATAGGTATTCAGATCTGCTTCTGAGAAGTAGCATCCAGACTGTGTGAGAGGGATAGGAAAGGGAAAGGAGGTTTCTTTGATGGTCTGGGGATGCTTCTGGGGCAGAAACAGGGGAACCTTTGTTCCCTTAGTTGTGAAATCAGTAGACCAGTGGGTCTACCTCCAGCTGCTTGAAACCTGCCTTATTCCAGTCCTGGAACGAGTCCGTAATACCCTTGGTGATCCTATCTTCTAGCAAGACAACTGTACTGTTCATACAGCTCAGACAGTGCAAGATTGGTTTGACCAAAATGTGATTGAGTTGGCTGAACACCCTCCTTGTTCACCAGACCTTAATCCCATAGAACATGTCTGGGTTGAGCTGAAGAAAAGGCTTCAGATTCAGTATCCTGACATTGCTTCAACACCTGGTAGTTCTGAGAAGGTCCAGCAGAAGCTAGCTGAGGTATTACCCATGGTATGGGATACAATACCTTCTGAGTTTTTTGAGCAGTTGTGGAGGTCAATACCAGACAGAGTTCAAGCAGTTATTGCAGCAAAGAGGTGGTATCCAAGATACTAGGAATAACTTTTTTTATTTTTTATTTTATCAATATGTAAATAATGGTCTTACATTTTATTTCCTTTAATCTCTTCTCATTTAAAAGATTTGTTATTGAGTTATTTCAAAATCTCTACTCATATCGGACCATTGTTGCCATGGCCAAGATGCACAATCACCAAGACTTTTGCGTAGGTACTTTACATGTTTCATCCTCATACAAACACTTTTTTCAAATTATCTTTTTTTATATCTTTTATTTCAAAAAAAAATGCATGAGAGAACTGATATCCTTATTTCAGATACTCTCACGCTTCTTTTACTCTGGTACTTGTTGTTTTGGAGGAGTTATTTCATTGCCGGTTTGTATGTAGTTGCTTGGACCAGGTTTCAAGAAGTTGAACCATATCATGCCCTCTGAAGGCCTGTCGGTAACCTCCCGATACTCGTATTTGAGTGAGTATGATTCCGTAGAAACTCCTGGCATCCACTACCGGACCTCCGTAGCAGAGGCTGCCCCCCGTTTCCCTCGCGACAAGTTTAGTTTGACAGGTTAACTGAATTGCGAATACTAGTTAATGAGACCCAATAAACCCTGGACGCTCAGGCTTTACAGCTTGGGGAAAACACTAACCTTCCTCAGACGCCATTGATTCAGAATCCGGAGACTACAGGGCGGGCGGAGACAGTGGATTCCACAGAGTTTTCACTCTACCCTTATGCAATTCTTCTACCGTATGAATCTGATCCAAGACCTTGGCGTCTAAGACCAACCACCAGCTCTGAGGCTCCTCAATACGATGGCACGCGCTCGAGTGCCGATAAGGTTCTCGCGGGGGCTGCAAATCCCTGGTTTACGGTCCCAAGCCTCACTCAGTCTGCTCCAGTCAATGTCTCACCCATACACACACCCAATCCTACCATGGACGCCCATAGGTCTGAGAGCTCCTGCACCTGAAAGGCGCGACACAAGTGGTACAAGGGCAGTCTAAGCAAGGCTGGCCGTTATCCAGCTGATAACTGGTAGTCTATTCACTGAGATTGAGACGCCTCACGGCGGGGCAAGGGCTGCCTTGAACATGTAATCACCAGGAATCATTGTTCTGAAATTATCGACTATCTGTCATTAGGGAACTTGTCCAGTAGACTACGGTAGCAGAGCCTGCTCGCTTGTTTGCTCGCCCCATTTTTATAGGGACGATCTATAAAATCTTGTACCGCTATTGGCGTCCAATCGACCGAGTGTAGATCCTGAATTTTGATTTATGTTTGCTTAGCTGATGGTGAGGCCAACCGGCCCCCGCCCGAGCGAGAAACAATCCAATGCGCATCGCTCATAAAAGCATATGATTATGAGCGCACTGCTCCAATTTAGACTCAATACAAGAGGTGGTAATAGCTGTGGGCGGCGATGGCGGAGGGGGCGGCGGTGGTGGTGGTGGTGTTGCTAAGATACTAACGGGGCAGCCCACAGCTTTTGCGGCAGTAGGCGCACCGGGATCACACTGGTATGATATGCCTTCCACGAACGGGTAATTTGCTGATTTAGGTCAGCCGTTTTGGCCAGTCCCGATGATCCTTGTTCCACCTCAACCTTCACACTCAAGCGACCCCTCCCCCTCACCTCCCTCTCCCCCCCTCCCTCCTACCATACACACTCTTGTCGCGACTACAGCTCGCACTTGATAGTTACAGCTTTTCTTTTCCTCGCCGGCCCACCTGCCGTACTTTTCGATGGTTGCCGAATCCTCCGTTTCCCTAACCTTTTCGAATAGAGAACTCCCTCTCCCGCACGCTCCTCTGCTTGTTGTCGATAGCGCAGGAAGTTCCACTACCCCACCTCCACCTCCTCCCCCACGGCAACCCGTTGTCAGACATCTCTCGGCGCCTGCGGAATCACTCCATTCCCCCCTGAGGCACCACCGACGCGCAGCTTCCGTCGGGAGACCACCTGTCCGAGAAACCCTAAATGCGAGTCTATCGTACGAGGATGAGGATGGAATTAGAGTAAATCAGTACAACCCCCTCCCCCTAGCGTTATCGTACTCTTCCTCCCATTCTAACATCCGCCAAGGTATCTCATCAAACAAGAAATTGGAAGAGGTTCTTACGGTGCGGTTCACTTGGCAGTGGATCAAACCGGTCATAAATTTGTACAGCTATCAAAACACCATCGGCTTGCTCCCTAAGCTAACTATACTTTCTCCCCAGGCGGTTAAAGAGTTTTCCAAGTCGCGGCTTCGGAAAAGATCGCAGTCTCAAATTCTAAGGAGACCCCACCATGCCCGCAGGAGAGGTGGAATTTTGAGCATGCCCCCTGCCTACGGGCGATCTGCTTCCGAGATACACAGACAGGAGGAGGCTGGTAACCCCCTCTACCTCATCCGGGAGGAGATTGCAATTCTCAAAAAGCTTGATCATGAAAATGTGGTGCACTTGGTTGAGGTATTGGATGATCCGGAAGGTGACTCTCTCTACATGGTGTTGGAGATGTGTGAGAAGGGAGTGGTGATGAAGGTTGGGCTGGACGACACCGCCGAACCCTATCCAGAAGAGAAGTGCAGACTGTGGTTCCGGGATATGATACTTGGTATCGAATACTGTATGCTTCTGGCCCTGCTGTGTTTTAAAACTATTGACTTACTCGACCATAGTGCATTCTCAAGGGGTTGTCCACCGTGATATTAAGCCCGACAACTTGCTTCTCTCGAAAGACGATGTCCTCAAGATTGTCGATTTTGGAGTGAGCGAGATGTTTGAGAAAAAATCGCAGATGCTGACGGCAAAGTCGGCTGGGAGTCCCGCATTCCTACCCCCAGAGTTGTGTGTCTCCGGTCACGGAGATGTGAGCGGAGCTGCTACTGACATATGGGCGATGGGAGTGACTTTGTACTGCCTATTGTTCGGCAAACTCCCGTTCTGTCATTCTGGTGTCGTCCAGCTTTATGAAGCGATCAAAAACGACGAGTGAGACCCGCTGGACCTCAGCCTTTGAGCCGCGCTAATTCTGTGGAAAACCAGACTCTTCATTCCCGAGGGCCTCAATCCCGACACTACGGATCTCCTAAGAAGACTTCTTGAGAAAGACCCCGATAAACGTATCAAAATGCCGGAATTGCGGGTAAGAATCCCATCACAGTTGTGTTTTAATATTCCATTTCTAATACTCGTCTCCCAAGGAGCATCCTTGGGTCACCCGCAGAGGAGAAGATATGCTATTGCCCAAGGAGGAAAACACCTCTGAAGTAATTCCTTCGCCAACCCCTGAAGACGTAGCGTCCGCCATCACCAGAAGTATCCGTAATGTTATGGCAGTGGTGTGTTAACACGGCGTGCGTTTTTTATCTAGCCTCAGCTTGTTAACCTGCGAAATAGGTCAAAGCTGTTCAGAAACTGAAGCGTTTGACTCTCAAACGCTTCCGACACCCATACCTATCTGCCAAAGATGGGCCACTGTCAATTGAAAATCTTCCGGCCCGCTCGAAGACCTATGAATGGGATAGTCGGGAACATTTAGAACAGAAGCTCGCTGTGTCAGGCGTCACGAAAGATCTGTCCGTAGTCAGCATTAGCCAAACTCCGCAAAAACCCATCAGTTCGGCTGCCGGAAACCAGGATACTGAAATGGCGGACAATATTCAACGCATTGATGTTGAGTGCCACCACTTTGGAATCTCAGAAACGGTAGATTCGCCCATGGAGGAAAGTCCACCATTATTGAATGAAGTGCCAAAGGGCCAGGCATTATCCCCATTGGATGAGGAACCACACTTTCTTCAGATTGGCGTAGGAAGCGACCAACCTGCAGAGGAGGCGTCGAGGGTAATCAGTGAATCTCCTCCGCCAACTGAGGAGAATGTCTACGCAGAGGCATATCGAGGGGATGTGGCACGCATCATGGAGGAGCGAGGGCAATCGGCAACAATTTACCGCACCAAATGGGTAGAGTAATATGTTACACTTAAGAATTGAACAGCGGAGGCAGTTCCGCCGCCTCCCTTTTTTTTCTTCTTTTTCTTTCCCTACAAGCCCACTTTGCTGTGAAATCAAGCTCAACAGACCCTGGATATGCGGGGTTAGAGAAAATGATAAATGGTCCGGGTATTGTGTGGTCCACGGATTTCTGGCTGGGATCCCTGTGATGATGATCGGATTCTTTTTAAAAAAAAATTATCCCACTTTTCCCTTTTTTTCTTCTTCTCTCCTTCTATCTGTAGGGCTCACGTAGGGATGCCGTGCTTTGCGGCATGATACTGTGGGGGGGCACTGTTGTGGTACACAAGTCTAGTGTCTCGGGGAGTATGGTATCGATAAGTGGATCCATACAAGCATTATCATTTTCCCAACTGACCGAAGGGGCAAGAGTTTCAATGTTTCTCACACAGTAGCGGGATGTACTGTACTCGTGCTGGCACAGTGTGCACCGATCCAATGCTATGATCCCGTAAGGTCAGGACCTGATAAGCTGATAGTACAGTAGCCCCATCCGTATGTACCGTGCCGGTATGTATGTCATACCTGTCTTGGCCCTTCCATGTTTGTGCTGTACTCTACAAGACGGGAACAGTACTTGTACTTTGGACCAAGGCAACTCCTCAGTGGAAAGCCAGCGCAAGCAGGAAGCAAGGCAAGGTGCTCCACACGAGAGCTACTATATGTAAGTAGGTGCTGTGGGCTACTCTAACCAAGTATATAAAAGGTTTACTCGTATAATAATCTTAGAATATCAGAATACAAGCACAGTACTTGTACCGTACCGTGCACCAACACCCACAGGCTAAAGAACTATTGGGGATGTTGATTGGAACGCCCAAATGGACCATCCTCCATTCCCCGCCATACCTTACCAAACCTAACCAAACCTTACCAAACCGAACCCACCACCCGATATCATACAAATCCCAACCGATTTGGCGGGGCGAACAATTCGCGAGGGAGATAGTCCAGAGCGAAAGACAGAGGTAACCGGTGCCCCAGCAGGGCACCGTAATACCCTATCACGGTAGCCCATCCGCGGCCCCATGATACAGTGCGCGAGCATGGTGTGTTTTGAAATCACTCTCTTTCCCTCCCTCCCTCCCTCCCTCCCCCCATATAGCTAGGAAGAGGGTGCAATGATGCACCATCCATGAGCGATTTTTTTCCGAGCGACAAAAGACGAAGAAGGAGGAGAGGAGAGCTAGCTGAGAGTGATGGATAATATACAGTACATTGGGATCTCTCCTATTCCAAGCTGGTATATGCGGAGTAAAAGCACTCGCTGGTAGGGGGCTACACGCCGCTATAGATATTGTGTTTCAAATTTGCTTTTGTGTTGGGTTGGGACTTTGTTGTTGATAGCGTGGGTGATGGGTTGGGTGAGTGTGTGTGTATGGTGCGAAAGGGCCAGGAGCGTGGTCCACCAGCATCACCGTAGCATCATTAATCTACGAACAGACTGACTTATGGCTTAACGGTACGAGTACTGCTGTACTTGTACCAGCCTGGAACAAAAAGTGATCGGAAAAAAAGTGGTTGGCACAACACCACTTTTTTCCGATCACTTACCCTTACATCCTGGTACTCGTACTTGCACGGTACCGTACGTCCTTCGGACGCGAGACGAGTATTGTACCATAGCTGGAGAAGGCTTCCGATGGATCTAAAAGTTCTAGAATCACGTGCTCTCTCCTCTTTCCCTTTTGTTTCTTCTCGATTTCCCCCTGCCCTTCACCCCAGGTGACGCTCCAGCCAAATAAATCCAGTACCGGTACTCGAGTACTGTGGTCAGAGGAAGGGGCAGGCTGAATGGTCGCACTCGTACAACACTGTACCGGGCCACAGTCATTGCTGACAGACACGAGTTTTCGGCCTATAAACCTCTGACAAGTTAAATGCCAATTGGATCAGCTGTATATTGAACAAAAAATTCCCCTCGTGGTGTGGCAAGTGCTCGAGTAACCATGATTGCAGCATGATACAGTACAGTATCTGACGGGTCGGAGGAAGAGGAAAGAGAGACAAGAGGAACCACTTTGCGTAGGGCACTATACCGGTAAAGAGGGAATCACAGCACAGCATACCGGTGCCGCAGTTTGCAAGTGCAACGCATGGTTAAGGGGTGCCGGTGGCGCCTTCACCGTAACCGTGCCAAGGTCCCCACCCTTCGAAGGACGCTAAGCGACCTCCAAAGTAGGTGGCACTCCAAGGGAGTGCCTAACAGTTCAATGATAGTAACAGTTCAACGATAGAATAATCACCAGACTGTCCCTCTTCGTGAAACTTGCAATTTGATCAATCCCAAGCCTACCATGTCTAATGAAAAATACTTTACTGAAGAGGCCCGAATCCAGCATGCCATCGACAAAGTTTTCAACGAAGAAAAACTGAATATCGCTGCACTCGCTCGCGAGTATGATGTTCCAGAGCAGCGATTGCGTGAACGCTGGAAAGGATGCCAGTCACGGCAGCAAAGAGAGTCACCAAACCGGAAGCTCACCCCAGATCAAGAACTTGGTCTCTGTCAATACCTGAATAGACTGGATGAGATTGGAATCCCCGCCCGCCGTTCTCGCCACATCGCTTCCTATGCAAACTCAGTATTGGCATCGACACATAGTGATTCATCTAAACCACCCCCAGTTGTGAGCAGTATGTGGACTCGTCGCTTCCTCACACGTCACCCAGAATACGTGGTACGGAAGCGAAAGTCACTCGATATTGATCGGAAATGGTCTCATGACTGTGATAGTCTAAAGGACTGGTTTCAGTGGTTCCAAAAAATTAAGGAAGAGAAGGGTGTGCAGGATACAGATACCTACAACTTCGATGAGACAGGATTCCGGATTGGAATCGGCCGTGACCAATGGGTGGTCACTCAGGAGTCTCAACGGCCATTATTTTTGGCAAGCTCTAGTAATAGAGAGTTAGTAACTGTTGTTGAGTATGTGAGTGGAGATGGTGCGGTACTTCCTCCTATGCTTATCGTTCCGGGTGCGATGCATATGGAGGATTGGTACACAAAGACTGATATGCCAGATGACTTTTTTGTTGGTATTTCTGAGACTGGATATACCAATGACAGATTAGCATTTGATTGGATTCAGCATTTTGAAAGATTTTCTGCACACCGACAAGTAGGAGCATGGCGGATGCTTTTGCTCAATGGTCACGATTCGCACTCTACACGGCAGTTCATTACCTTTTGCGATGAGCATAAGATTATTCTCTTTTGTCTACCATCTCATTGCACGCATCTCCTACAGCCACTCAATGTCGTCGTCTTCCAACCCTATAAACATTATCATGCGGAAGCACTTGATGCTGCTACCAGAACTGGGTGTTCAGAATTCAACAAAGTTGAATTTTTTTCAGCCCTCGAGTCTATCCGTACCCAAACCTTTAAGCCTTCAACAATTCTTTCTTCCTTTAAAAAGACAGGACTTGCCCCATTCAATCCCAGTATTGTTTTAGACAAGCTCCCGGAGAGTCAAGAGGGAGATACACAACAAATTCGAACACCATCTCCGAGTCCTGGGCCTGCAGATATGCTATCAACACCGAGAACGATACACTCCCTCAAGCGTCATGCCGACACCCTACAAACTCACGTGCAAGGCCTTTCTCCCTCGTCCCGAATTAGTATTCAGAAATATCTAAAGGGAAGCTTAGCCCAAGCATATAGCGGAGGTCTTGTACTTGAAGACCTACAGAATACGAAAGCAGTGGAGCTTGCCCAGACCGCACGCCAAAGACGAAGCCGCCGTTCACTCCAGAAGGGGGGAGTCCTCTACGCTCATGAGGCACGGGCAATGGTTCTTCAGAAAGAACAGGATGGGGTTGAAAAGGAGCTTGAAAAAGCTCAACGTATGCTTGTTAATATCCAGAAAATGGTGGACAACAAGGTTAAGCGGGAGTGGCGGGAAGTTTCAAAGGATATGAGAAAGGCTGTGAAGGAGAAAAATAAAAGGCAAAAGCTTCAAAAGCTATTACGTCGTGAAATTGGACATTCTGTTATTCACTTTTCTCGCTGCATGTAAAAAATATCGTTGAACTGTTACTATCGTTGAACTGTTAGGCACTCCCTCGGAGTGCCACCTACTTTGGAGGTCGCTTACCGTCCTTCGAAGGGTGGGGACCTTGGCACGGTTACTGTACGGCAAGCAGCCCTCAGGAGATAGGCATCGCACTGTCCGACCACTTCCGGCCCTGGCATCCCCCCCGTGGGTCCTGGCAGGAGAAGCTCCTGTGTCACCACCGGTATGATACCCCGGAGGTTTAACCAAACCCAAAGAGAGAACGTACAGTACAGTACAGTACGGTACCGGTAGACGACGTTTTCAGGGGAAAGAGAGGAATCACAGCATGGAGATGGATGACCTGGTTCTTCAATTAATCTCTCCACCTTGCATATTTGTGTCCAAAGATGATATAATACTTATAAGGAAACGGGAGCACTTTAGATAATTTATATCAAAGGAGAAGGCCACACTCAGCGTTCTCCTCTGTATTGATGATCTTCATCTCTTGTTCCCCCTGTCTCCCGTCCGAAAAAATAAACCCCTTCCACAAGTAGATACAAGGATTGCCTGAAGGATCTCATAGAATTCATACCAAACAAACCATATGATATGATTTCAAATGTCAACGTACCACCCCATGAGTCCATCCCACATGTCCAATAGTACCGTACCCAAGTCATCTTGGATTGCCAACCTCCGATGATAGTCATTCACACTTTGTTGGAACCGCTACGGGTTGGAAGGGTGAGAGACAGCACGGCACTCGTACCGGCTATGACTCCAGCTCCTCAAAGACCGGTGGTGGAAGGCAAGAGGGTCCCATCGGTATTCTGAACCACTTGGGCCCTCCATCTTCTCTGCCCTGGAGAAGTACTATCATCTACGGTAATGGGTGTCATATCAAAATTTAACCGTGCTACCTGTGCCATCATCACCACCACCACCACCACCACCAGCATCAGCATCAGCATCAGCATCATCACCATGCTAGAGCTACTCTACTTAAGACGAACCACCGATATCATATCCCCCCCCACTGCTTCAGACCGTTTGAACGCAATATAATCCCATCCCCCCCCTTCGTCCCTACCCCAAAGTTTGCTACCCCTCCTCCTCTCCCTCCCTATAAATTTAGCTGTTTGATACACTCTAAACACCGGTGGCAAAGGTGGCTCGTGTTGATGGTTAGAGATCCTCCATTATACCCTCTCTCACACACACCCGCCCCCCGGACCTCGTTATCATTATTTTCTAAGCCTTTCTCCTTACTCGTTATCCTTCCAATACTATTCCAGATTACTCACCTCTCTCATACCACCGCCCTTCGCTTCTACTCCTCTCCCCTGGGCTTCTCCTTTCTCACTGCCATTTTTCCAAGGCCATCGTCTCCGTTAATCATTCTCCATCTGTGTTTATCTTACTATCAGCCTATCTCCGCTGGTCCAGTAATTGCTACCAAAAAAAAAAAAGCAAGCATCCCTGTTTGGCCTTCCGTCATTGCCATCGAACACGGCGAGTCGATTCTACTCCTTACGGGGGGCCTCCAAGCCTGCAACCATTAAGTTTGCAGCCGCCTGAAAAGCAAAAGGCGGACAAGGATTGGGCGCGAGGATGATTATTGTGAAGAATACTGGTTGTCCCTGATACCTCAACCTCGGAAATCCGATATTGGAGTGAAGAGAGATATAGGGAAAGAACCCCCGAAAGAAGGAAAAGAAAAAGGAAAAAAAGAAAAAAAATAGTCCCGCACGCGATCATCAAGCTGCCGCCGCTCCATCGCTTTTTCCTCCCCGTCGCTTCTCCTTCTCCTGTTTTTTTCGTGGCAGTCGCATCCTACTTCTCACACTCTTCTCGCTTCAACCAATCTTCTCTCGTCGTCCCACTCCCCCTCATCTCACCGCCCCCCCTCCCCCCCCTTCCACTCCGACAACGACATCCATATCCTTTTTAAAGCCCGAGTTATCAGCAGCCCCTCCTTCTCTCGAATTTTCCCTTCCGCTAATTTTTTATTCCTCCCTCGTATTTCAAATCGTCTCTTAATTGCTACCTCTCACTTTTGGTTTTACCACATTACCAATCGGTGTTGTCCCTTCTCCTTCACTTCTCCCCCTCCCCTTTGTCTGCGCTACTCGTTGTCGGCCTCACCGCTTCGCACTACTACAGCGACCCCTTTCCGCCATTGTGACTGTCACCGCACCGCATCACCATCTTTATACCAACCTAATCTCGGCACGTACACTTAATACCCGCTTCGAAGATTCCCCCGGTTGTGTGCGGGAAACCCCTTCAATCGCCACCATTCACTTTCCCACGCTTTTACCTCACCTCCTATTACTGCATCAATAACAATGATTGAGCCCCCACTGCAGAAGAATAATGCCTCCTCGAGCCTGAACGAAGGCCAATCCTCTCCCACCATGTTGACTCCTGCAGTTTCATCCTCAACTCCATCAGCCACCGCATCCCCGGTTCTCCTTCCTGTTCCTGGGCAATCCACCTCGCTTTCCTCCCTGCCCGGGTCAGCAATGGGTTCTGGCACCGCCACCCCTTCAAATGCCCCGGAAAAGAAGACCATATCATCACGGCTACAGCGAATATTCTCCCAATCCAGCAGTAAGGCGAAGGAAGAGAGTAAGGGTACTCCTCGTGAGCGACATGTTGGGGATGGAAGCGCTTCGGACACTGACAGCAGTGCCCTCTCCGGACGGGAAAAGGACAGACCAACTGGCCCTGATCGAAAAACGTCATTGACAGAGAAGAGACCTACGGCCAATGCGACAACAGATAATAAGAACGGCCTACCGGTGGCATTACAGCGCTTTCAAATGCTTCCTGACGGCGCTCACGAGCATCACCTCCGTAGTGCAAAGAGACAAGAAAAACTCTCGGACATGCTCAGAGATCTTATCGGGGGCAAGAAGAAGGACGATCACGGGGAACACGATCGGCTCAGTCTCATGTCGAGTTGGGTAGACCAACTCAAAATGGACAAGGATAAGTTAGCAAGTGATAGGAAGGGCGGTCCGAACTCCACAGCAACCCTTGTCGAGAAATATGGAAAGTGCCAGGAAGTCATCGGACGTGGAGCTTTCGGAATAGTTCGCATATCACATAAACCGGATCCCAAGAACGGTCACCCGGAACAGCTATACGCCGTCAAAGAATTCCGTCGCCGACCCCAGGAGTCGCCCAGAAAATATCACAAACGATTGACCTCCGAGTTTTGCATCTCATCGTCATTACGACACCAGAACGTCATACACACTTTGGATCTATTGCAGGACGCGAAGGGAGATTATTGCGAGGTCATGGAATTTTGCGCTGGAGGGGATCTCTACACCTTGGTTCTCACGGCTGGCAAACTCGACGTTGCGGAGGCGGACTGTTATTTCAAACAGCTGATGCGCGGTGTGGAGTACATGCATCAGATGGGAGTTGCTCATCGGGACCTTAAACCAGAAAATCTCTTGCTCACCACAAACGGAGCGCTAAAGATTACCGATTTTGGTAATGGTGAGTGCTTTCGGATGGCGTGGGAAAAAGAGGCCCACATGACTTGTGGTTTGTGCGGCTCTGCACCCTACATCGCCCCCGAAGAATATACAGACAAAGAATTCGATCCTCGCGCAGTTGATGTTTGGGCCACAGGTGTTATTTACATGGCCATGCGCACCGGAAGGCACCTCTGGCGAGTTGCAAAGAAGGATGAGGATGAATTCTTCGAAAAATACCTAGAAGGGAGAAAAGATGAGGGCGGTTATGCACCTATAGAAAACCTGCACAGGGTGAGCCGAGAAGGGTTACATATTTGATTCCCCACTCTCCTTCTTCGGCAACCAGATACTGACTCATGTCTCCCTCTCCTACAACTTAGGCGAGATGTCGCAACGTGATCTACTCAATCCTAGATCCTAATCCAACAAGAAGGATCACGGCGTCTCAGGTGCTAAAGTCAGAGTGGGGCAGGGAGATTACAGTGTGTAAAGTGGGTGAGGAAGGTGCGTTGCGTCAACAAATAGCCCTTGAAGTGACGCTCCAATGAGTCTAAGTTATTCTCTTTGTCCACTCCTAGGGCTTTAATGACGGCGATAACGGTGCTCATGGCTCGATTCACTCAATCAACCGAATATTGTTTCGAAACAAAGCAAAAAAAAAAACATGGCGAAAAGCCCCCCTTTAATTCAAATTCTTCAATGCGACATTGCTGCCTAAATCCATTACATTCTTCGACTGTATCATTTATTGTCTTGGCCATAGCTTGGGGGGTCTTTTTGTAACCGCCGCTTTTGTGTCAACCTTTCCTTCTCTTCTTTCTGTCATTTGCAAAACAATCTTCCCTTACGTGATAATTGCTTTCCGGGGGAGAAGACAAAAAAAAAACAAGACCGGGGGGGGCAAAATCGCCCTAGTTTCATGCCCTCCCTTTCTCTCGGACTGATGTTGATTTGGTTCCTTTCCCCTTCTAATTTTCTTCCTACCTCTTCCCCCAACTCTTTCCACTCACACTTACGTTCTTCCCTCCTATCCCCCTGACCCTGATATAAAGCAATTCGGTGTCAGATGAAAAAACAACAATGCATTTATACAACTTGTGTAGGAGCTTTTTATTATTATCACTATCGTTTCCCTTTCTTTCTCTCTCTTCTCTCGTTTTATTTAGTACTAAGAAACGGCGTTCTGAAAGGGAGGTGGTTCAGCAAGTATTGGAATGTTTTTTTGTTCTCTTTCCTTTCCTTTCCTTTCCTCTCCTCTCATTTCTGCGTAGCTTCCCTCTTAACCCCTAGCTTTTTTTACCATCCCTTTTCTCTTGCTTGTGAGCTGCGTTGTACCTTGCTTACCGGCACTTTACTCGTTTTTGATTTGTGTATGTGTATTTATTGCTCTTGGTTCAGGTCTTCCGCGCAACAAATTCAAAATTACGAATTTTCTTGGTTATCTGCGGTGCGGAGAGAGTGCTCAGGTTAGTGTGTCGGAGGGGGGGGGGGGGCAAAGTACAAGTATATGCTGACCCGAGCTCATGGGCCCCTTATACTTTTGCGCTGCAGATGTAGACTAATGTGCACGAGTCCGCTATCACTCATCCTCCCAGCCATTATGATAGCATCACCCATCCAAGCCAACGCTGGCACAATCAGGCCTTCGAGGCAAACATCTGCAAATCCCAAGAACAGTGGCAAGAGCCGTTGACCCAACCAACTCACCAAAACCAACCCAAGATCACGCGGATAATCATGCGGATAACACTGACTTGAACTCCCCTCCCCCACCTCTCCTCCGCCACCCGGACACAATTCAGCTCCCTTCCCCCCGGCATCCCAAACACATTATGCCCCAAGAGTGCCCATGAGCCATGACTTCAAGTGTCGTAAGCCATTTCTCTCTCTTTCGGAAAAACCCCCTTATCTGGTAGGGTAGGGCACACTGCAATATCGGAAAGGATCTCGAGCGCAGAGCCGCACCAGCGCAGTATTACATAACATTCTGTTCCGTTCCGTTGCCCATTACCGTATGTATTATGTAGCGTGTCGTACCGTACTGTACGTATGATACGGTACCCCGCCGTACCGCAACCGCTGCGTGGTAAGCACGACAAATCGGAATGGGCTCGGGGGGTGTCTTTTTTTTCTTCTTCTTTCGGGAGTGGAAATCTCTGATGATTATTTTGGTGAAGAAAGAAAGAAGGAAAGATTGGTTATTGTCTATGATGTAATAACTTTTTTTTTTTTAACTTTTTTCGCCTTACTAGAATTGTACTTGCAGTTTGGGGGTATCGGTATGATACTCGTATGATAGATGAGTGATTGAACGGTAACAACAACAATAATAATAATAATAATAATAATAATAATAAACAGTATTATAATACTTTAGAAAACGGTATACCGGTAGCACAGCACAGCACAGTAACGGTACTGTTACTATACCATACCGGTAACTGTAAAGCACGGTGCTGTACAAGTACGAGTACCGTATGATACCGTAAACAATTACCGTGCCGGTACAGTACACAGACGGCTGACGGGCGGGACAAGGCGAGAAACTGACAGATTGACCCGAGACGATAAGGTTTCTTTTACAAGCACTATGAATGCGCAAGTCCCGTTGGTCGGTTGGTCGGTTGGGGAGAAAGTTTAACTGCAACCAACCAACTACCGGTAAGAAGTACCGTACAGTTGCCGTACCCGTCCGGTAACTTTAAGATCGGTAACAACTGCCAAGGCCCGTGCTTCCGATCTCGCTACGTAAGGATACTGTAGATAAATAGATGATTTTACTCGTATCATACGGTAGATTGGTTATGGTACTCTACGCTAACTTGACTTTTTTTTTCTTTGAAAACCTACACTCGAATCATTGACAGCGAAGCCCCCCGCCCCCCTCTTCCCTCTCCCCTCTCCCGAAGAAGGCTCGTTCTCACTTTACCCTAGATCATGGAAACGTGGGAGGGAGAACTTTCGCGCGGTGACCACCCTGCTTCATGCGTGCTGTTACTATGAGGAAGAATCAGAAGAAAGTTTACACGAGTCCACTTGTCCCCCGCGCCCCCAAGGGGGGATAGGGTGGGTGTGCGCATTCGCATCTCAGTGTAGCGCTCAATGCGAAGTAAAGCGACGGGAAGTGCGCTGACTTTGCTTCGACTCATGTCGCCATGTGAGGGAGGGTTGGGGTCGCTTGATTTTAAAAATCCTTTCCCCTTTCCCTTCTTATGCTGGCCTGGGGTAGAGAAGGAAAGCCGCCACTGCGGGAACCACCCATCACCGCACTCCCCGCATTCACCGACGGGAGAGCATGTCCGCATACCGATTCCCCCTGGCCAAGGACATGCAATACGATTACACTGCCGAACCAATCAACCAACGAATTCGTGAGGGACATAAATAGTCTGATTAATGATACAAGGTAATAAGTTAATTATGAGCCTCGAATAACACCCCGGCTCCCGTATCCACACACCTCTGCGAGCTTGTAGCTGCACCCAGCACCATAATCTAGAGGTTAAAATATATCCAAGCTCCAGTCAAGGGCATTGCTAGACCTGCCATACTCAAATGCAGATGGGTAACCAAAGAGAACAAAAGCCCAAACATGCATACGCAAATGAACCGCTACCACAACCCCCCCCCAATTTACCTATTTTCATAACCCCCCAAACAAAGAGACCAGCCACGGGGAGCAAAAGGAAAAGAAAAAATATACAATTGCCCTACCACGGAATGCATACCCCAGCACCCATACGTAGCAAAGAGGAAGGAAAACAGGTAATATATACAAAGAATTCGAAAATTCAAAACCAGATTACAATGCATATGCTGAGGAAACGTGGTGTATTTTTGGGCAACGAAATCCATTTATGAACGACTGCAGGTTGATTGGCGGATATTGTCGGTAGAGTTGACACGAGGGTCCTCTTCTTCCGTCTCGGAGGTTCCTCCCAGGCTCTCAATATCCCTGCGCACTTCGGTGTGCGTCAGGATTCCATCAAGAGGAATTGATTTATCGTGACGGCACGCTCCCTTTGGCACCGCATGTATGCTTGTAATGACTTCGCCACCGCCCCCCCCAGCAACCCGGCTTTTGTGGTCTTTGCTGAGGCCGCCGAAATTAGACCCACGACTAATGGAATACGGGTCACCTCTGCATCCAATTGTGCGGTCGCACTCTCCGCAGCGAGTCCTCCCATCGGTGGAGATATCGTCATCCTGGTGGGTAACCCAGTGCAGGACAAGAACAGAAAACAAAACTGCGACCCAGTGTTTAGTCGTGTCGGACACGCCAAGATACCAAAATCAAACCGGAATGAAATTATAACATACTGTCGGAATTGCAGACCGCAAAACAGATCCACCCAGCCTCTTTTCCGCTCAGAATAATGAGAGAAATCAAGTTGCTTCACCACCAATCAGCACTCTCCCGGGAGGGGGGGACATGAACCCACGCCATCTTCCAGAATTAACATACCCAAGAGTAGAGACCAAGGTTGCACAACTTCCAATAAAAGTGCGGAGGGCGACGCGATGGAGACGGCTTTTCTTGGCCTTGGCCCCATTGCGAAAGGTCCAGAGACCTAATCCAAACCATTAGCAAACCAGTACCGGACTCCGCAGGGCGCTCGGCTCACCAGAAAGAGGCTTCAGGAACAAGAAGGTTAAGTAGACCTGAATTTGACCCCGTTAGCGGGAAGGTATGCGATACTTCAGGCGATGGCCGCATACATTAATTGTGAAATCAAAAACCAGCAGCGGAATGTTGGCGGGGAGCTTCAATCCGATCTTGCACTCCCCGTTCACCAACTGGGCGTTGCGACTACAGGGAAAAAGTGTTAGAGGGCGCATCGGGGGGAAGGGTGGAGAGAGAAACGCACTAAACGAAAGTTAAGGTGATGACTACGGCGTACGGCAAAAGCATGCCGAAAGTATTAAACAGGAAGAGCTTGTCCTTGAACCGCGAAGAGCGGTTACCACGTACAATGAAAACCTAGAAGGCCACCCATCAGTAATTGTCACATGTTCAATGCAGGGCAAAACGAGGACTACTGTATCATACCTTCTCGACAAGAAAAAAGTACATCAAAACCTTGGAGCTCAGATAGCAAACCAGGCAGAGCAATATTCCCGCGTCACACGCCCTAAGACTGCTGTTGAGGCCGAAACTCGCCTGCAAAATTGTACTCGAAAGCACAAACATCCAACTGTCGAGAAAAACGGCGAGAATCACTAGAAGAGCGACAAGTCCGCATTTAGCGACTAATAAAAAGGGTAACAAAAAGAAACACCAGCAAAAACGGCGAACTTACACCAGCGCGCCAGTGGCAACGATGTCAAGTCACGGACTCCTACAAGTCGCCGTGCCAAACAGAAGCTGACGACGGTAATAGCAATCATGGCAAGAGATATACTGGACACAAAGGAACCCTCCGACTGCTTCCTCTGAGCACTGGGACTATCCTCAGCCGCATCCCTCCTCACGACCGAGGCCATCACGGGGTAGATGGCATCCATTGCTACTGCTCACTCGATGGCTGAAGGTTGCACTGGAGCAATGGTTGGGATGGGTTGATCAACGAGCCCCCAGAGTTGAGCAGGCGACGGGATGGAGGAAGGGAAGGTGGGAGGGGGTAGGTAGGTGGGAGGTGTCGGACGAATTGTTTGTGTTAAGTATGCAGCAGCAGGGAGAAATGTAGGAAAGGGCAAACAGAAGGGAGGGTGCAGAGAGGCTTATAGGTAAAAGGGCAAGAGGGAGAGGAGAGAGAGGGCGTGTGGGACACAAGGGCTAGCTCCCGCAGGAGAGGGAGGGAAAAGCAAGGAGAGGAAGGGAGAAAAAGAAAAGGAAAAGGAAAAGGGAAGGGGGAAAAAGAAAGGAGGAGGAAAAGGAAAAGTCTGCAGGAGGAGGAGGAGAAGAAGAAGAAGAAGAAGAGGAAGGAGGAGGAGGGGAGGGGAAGGACGCGATTGGCAATTATCGATTGGCGAAGCACGGCAGATCTTATGAGAGTTGGGGATTCCTGTCCTCTCCGCCTTCCTCTTCCTACGAGTTTGATGCCGGGCAGTTAACTAATATGCAAAGTGGTGTACCGTACGCCACTAGTACAGTACAGTACTCGTACTGCACTCGAGTAGGGGTATTACTGTGTCCATTCCCCGTACGGACGGGCACGAGTACTCGAGTACAGTAATGAGGTGCCCGAGTGCTCACTAACCCTAGCACGGCGGAGTACTCGTACGGTACAGGCGGTATGGTAGTGTGGCGAGCATACGGCACGGCGGGAAGGGTCATGGATGAACGAGCCGGTTCACCGCAGGCAGCAAAGAGGCCAAACGCCCATTCGAAATAATAATAACCACAATAATAATCATGCCGTATCCTTATTATTCTTATTATTATTGAATAAACAAACCTGCCTTCCCCAAAGGGTTGTCGGTGTTGTACTTGTAATTACCCGTATTTCCCTCCCGATTCCCCTCGTGCACTGGCCTGGAGCTGCTCAGTGTACTGCAATCTTGTCTCTCTCCTCCTCCTCTTCCTCCTCCTGTTCCTGTCTCTGAAAGGCGGACTTGCCGCAATATCGGCACCGATATGATATTATTACGATGACACCTACCCAACCATTCACGAGCGGGTGGAGAGTGCCAAAAACAAAAAACAAAAATGAAGTTATGAACGAAGCCATTATCTTGTGGACAAAACAGATCCAACTCAGCCAACAGCCCCATCTGCACTCTGTCCTGCAGCAAAGCAACAATTTATCATCAACTTTCCTTTCTTTTCCCACTTTCTTTTTTTACCCTCGCATCTTTTCCCCTTGCTCTTTTGCCCCCCTCCTTCCTCCCCAACCATATCTGAAATCTCTCCCATCCGTACGCCCAAGGAAGAGGCAGAGGGGTGGGGAAAAAAAAAAGGAAAAAGAAAAAAGAATGGGGAAGCATCCAAATCACGCTGAAACTCCATCCATCCCCTCCAACTATTTTGTCTGGAGCAGAGCTCGCTCGAACTGCATCACCGATTGGCAGATAGGGCGCAGCAGATACGGGGCGGGCAACCAAAGATGTCATTGTTGCACCTGCTGAGATGATCAGGGAGGACTACTGGTCACTGGTGTGTTGTTTGCGGGTGCGAACTCCGCACACATTTCGAATATCACACAAGTCACGGCCCAAGTAGGACTCGGGAGCGCAGGTAGGGACAGATTTTATCTCGAGCGGCACCGGGATGCAAGGAATTGCTATGATACTTGTACTCGTACATGCATAATACGGTAATGGCACTTGTGCACAATACCAGGTTTTCTTTTTCTTCTTCTCGAGTCCAACGGACCCAGCAAGTCCCAGAGAGATAGGGTACCGGCACGGCACTCGAGCACTATCATATCATCCCGGTTACTGGAGTAGAGCCCTCCGTTTAGTGCGGGGGGGGGGGCCCTGGGAATTGTTGTCGGGATTTGGTATGACAAAGGGTATGAAGGTATGAGGATTCCCAGGGGGCTCGTCCATGAAGGGTTGGGGGGAGCTGCCGTACCGCAGCCCGTAGGGTACTCGAGTACGAGTACATGGGGGGGTGGAGGAAAGCTTTTCGCAGGAGCCCGTATTTCATCATAGGCCCCATCGTCTATGCAAAAGCAGTTTTTTGCATTAGGAACGAACTGCTTGCACAGTCCCGGTAATCGAGTACTTGTGTGTGCACCCTCGTTTGCCGAAGAGTGCGAGACGGTATAGTAAGAGTGCTCGTACCCTACAATACTGCACAAGTACTTGTACCCGCCATCCCGCAAATGTCGATGTTTGACGCCGCATTATACAATACCGACACCGGACTCGACTACTGTACTAGTACTCGAGAGCCTACGAGTACGGTATCATACCGCTATTCTCTATTCTCTCTAGCTTTCCCTCATTCCTCGCTCGCTTGTTCGCTCGTTTGCTCGCTTGTTCGCCTCCTCTCTCCCACTCACTGTGCTGTGTTCACTTTTTCCTTCCCGCTCTCCCCCTCCCCCCACACTCAGCCCTTCTCTGCTTGTACAATACTCTACTCGTACAGTATGATACCACAGTACTGTACTCCCCCACCCGATAGCACGAGCATCACAATACCTACTCCTTTACTCCCCTTGCCGATTTTTATTCTTTATTCCCTTCACTTCCCTTCCCTCCACTTCCCTTCCCTTCCCTTCCCTTCCCTGCCTACCCTTTCATCCACCCCACCCGAAGCTGCCTCCCCAGGTTTTCAGCTCTAATGTGTAGACTACCTACCATACTCGAGCATGCACTCCACCGTCCGAGGCTGTCCGAGAGGCACCAGACACCTGCCCGCCGATCAGGTCCCCTTTCAGCCGGTTGGACTTGGCGAGCTAATCTTCCCATCGTTACACCCGTAGAACTGGGATCCTCTTCTCCCTGCCGCGATTAGGAAATCTATATCTGCGTATTGTGAGAATACCCCCACGGTGGTCTGCTCCTTCGGAAACAGCCTGGCTGGGACATCACAAATTGTCCGGTTTGACAGCATCTCTGCTGCATCACAGCATTTACTCTATCTCTCCCACCCAACCCATAAACACCGATTATTTCGATCTCTGGCGCCATGCCAAACACTCGGCCCAATCACAAATCAGCATCACCCTCCTCCTCCTCCTGCTCAGGAATGATCCGAGGATCCGTGATGGGTTGTTTTTTCTTTTTTTCACAACTTTCCTTTTTCCCCCCCCCCCTTCCTCCCTCTCTCGCTTGAGTGGCTTGCGCAAGGGCCAGCAAGACCAAGAATCCCTTCCCGCCCTTGATACGGTAGCAAACCAGCCCCCCTCGTCATGCGAGCACCATGATTGACTACCTGGTACTGTACGAGTACTTGAGTACGGCAGCGTATCGTATAATACTTGTAATTATGCTCTACTCGTAGTCCCCCCAAATCGGGAGATAACAATACAATCCCCTTTTAGGCAGTGAGACCTGCGCACACTTTTTGGATTGGATCGGTTTCTTTTACCACCAAAAACGCCCCTCCCCCAGCTGCAGTGCCGATGCCGGATTTCCCAGGAAACGATAGTCTATTGACCAGACCTAGGCTGTCACGATGCATGACATTAGGTTGCGAGTTATTATTTTCAGGCCCATAAAACTGTATCTAAATATGGCCTCCATTCCTCTTTATCGCCGCACTTGAATCGGCGACCTGTCAGCTACCATTTAAGCTTATCACTCGCCAGCACCGACGATCTTTGCCTTTTCTTCTCACCGACCGATTTGTCGATTGATAGCTTAGATGACCAGTCGACCGAACCGCAACCTCTCCCTCTCTCTCCCTCTCTCTCCCTCTCTCTCCCTCTCTCTCCCTTTCTCTCCCTCTCCCTCATCGACTGTCAACCATGGGGCTTCCCTGACGGAGCAGAGTTATGACAGTTATCAGTTAGGTCTCAGTACGGTAAGATTAAAGGCTCCTCCACCCCAGCGGGGAGCGACGGCTATTGCCAGCCCTCAAAGTATGAGACTGTACCGGTAGATCCGAAAAAAAGGCGGCGATGCTCTCTGGTCGCTTGAGGCGCGCAATCGGATGTCAGAGGCTAGAGCAGCCGGCTTTCTCTTACTTGTACCCTTTACCAACAAGCGGGAGACCTAAGGCCTCCCGATCAAGCTATCAATACCAAGATAACCAACGCAGAAAAAAAAGAGTTCCGGTACCGGTACCGCATCTCATATGACTACGGTGAGAGAAGCAAAAAAGGGCTGATGTGTGTCCACTGCAGCCACTGTACCCGAGTACCGTACCGCACGAGTACGAGTACAATCCAACCATGGGTTGCGACACTGCGCTCTGCTATTCCACTCCGCTCCCGCCTACCAATACTGCTACTGGCAATAGCCCTTTACTCGAGTAGAGAACTCCCATGGCACTATGATGGCGTGGAGATAATGATGTGTGGTCTGGACCCATGGCTCCCGATCTTGATCAGCCCCAGATCCCGTGTCCAATAGACAAGAAGAAATCTAGATCCCGGGAGTCTGCTCTGGCGCCCACATTCTTTCCCCACGAGTAGAATTTACAGAAAGGTCAAGATGAAGAGGGGGGGGGGAAACAAGGGTTGCCCCCAGGAAAGGTTCTCTGAACCGGGGAGCCTCGGGTACGAGTGCTGCGGTACCGGTACTAGCCTATTTCGAAGTTCCAGGGTGGATCACGAATTCATGGTATTGTACTCGAGTACCTTATCGTACTCGAGTACTTGTACGAAAACATCTCCCCTGGCACTGTACGAGTATAGTGCCCACAAGAGAGGTGCCATAACTTTGTCCTACCGGTGATAAGAGCTGCTGGATTCGGTAAAGCAGGAACCAAAGAACCAAAACATATTGAGATCGTAGTCAACCGTTACTTGTACAAGGCATAGGGATAAAGTATCCGAACAGTTAATTTAGGTTAACCCGCAAAATAAACCCTGTCCCGTACGAAAACTTTATCCCTGGCACTTGTACCAAGTTGATTAGTGCTTTTCCCTCCCACCTTTCTCATCACTCATTCATGACCCCTTGCGCCACTATCCTGAAATGGTGCGCCATGACTCGCAAATTTGTGTGTGGTTCATAGAGGCTTGGTGGTACTTGTACCGTTTCCGGATAATGTCGAAAACGGCTGGTACAAGAACTACCGTATACGGGCATAGTAGCAGGGTGCTGGTACAAGTGACAGGGGGAGATGTTTTCGTACAAGACAGGTTAATACCATAATATTCGTAGCAACAACTAACTACAAGTCATATCCCAATCCTAGTGCTGTACAAGTGCCAGGGGAGATGTTTTCGTACAAGACAGGGATTATTCTGCGGGTTAACCTAAATTAACTGTGCGAAAACATTATCCCTGGCACTTGTAACCAACTTACGGCAGGGATTATTTTGCGGGTTAACCTAAATTAACTGTGCGAAAACATTATCCCTGGCACCTATACAAGTACTAGTACAGCACTTGTACGACTACGGTAGCTGCCCATGCTTTCCTGGAAATCCTGGACTGGTGAACCAGCTTGGTAACTCATGTTAATTGGCGACCCTAGATGGTTAACTATCGGTTAATTCGGGTTCTCCGCAGCATTAATCAATTTCCTCTCTTGGCAATGTCGACATTTAATACAGTACGGTACGAGTACTCGAGTACAGGTGGGGGGAAGCGCTATGTATTCCGAACCGCGGTTATCACTTTCACTGAGCTGCCACAAGATGCATCATATGGTGTGGTAGGGGGTGTGATAGGGGGTTTCCCAAGACGGGAGCATAATTTCTTTTTCCCATTATTATTTTTTTCTCCGGGTTTGCCGTGCAGAAATCTTGTTTGCTTTTCCCCTGGCGCTCGCGAGAGTCCCTTAATAAGATGGGGGTGGGATGCAAACATGGAAGCGACAACTGTCATAGGCAGTCACTCGAGATTTTTTGATTTTTTTTTTGCGTAGGACCACCAGGATCCTTTGACAAGCTGGTGCGGACGAGTGTCTACGAGTACTCGAGTAAGGGATGGCTTATGGAGTTCTTGGCACTCCCAAATGCTACTCTCGGTTCCTCTACCCGAGTACTGTGGGTTGATAACATCTGTAAGTTACCCGTACTCGAGTACAGTACTCCAGCCAGCTGTGACGGATAAAATTACCGTACGGTTACGGCGGGTCAAACGTACAGGTAGGGCAGTTGGGACTTTTCACTACGCAACAACGAGCTACACCCCATGAAAAAGGCTCGGTTAGAATAA
>LN891020.1:101571-124623 GCA_900010015.1 Tuber aestivum | reverse complement strand
CCTATGATGATTTATTTATTCATTTATTCATTTATTTATTTATTTATTTATTTATTTATTTATTTATTTATTTATTTATTTATTTATTTATTTATTTATTTATTTATTTATTTATTTATTTATTTATTTATTTATTTATTTATTTATTTATTTATTTATTTATTTATTTATTTATTTATTTATTTATTTATTTATTTATTTATTTATTTATTATTCTAACCGAGCCTTTTTCATGGGGTGTAGCTCGTTGTTGCGTAGTGAAAAGTCCCAACTGCCCTACCTGTACGTTTGACCCGCCGTAGTACGGTTAGGTCTCGTCGCCCCAATCCGCGAAATCGGATGGTGAGGGTGCCCCTTTACTCGTGACGGCTGTCTAAAAGCCGCCCTCCCTTATCGCACCCTGCCGGCACTCGACCAGTCGAGCACCCAAATGAATCCATGGACTTATTACTTGTACCTGCCTGCTCCCGTTGATTTACCGAGTCCTTTCCCCCCCCCCCCCCCTTCGGGTCGGTTGCTCGGACGACCGTAAATTTATACCTTCCAGTGTTCTATAACGACTACAAGTGTACGAGTACGGTATTGATGCAGCCCACCACCGGCACTGACACTGGTACCCGAATACCGGTAATCCGATGGGGGGGTGCTGGTTGATCTTGCTGGTTGCACAAGTACCGGTACCCTATCGTACTGTGCCGATGGTGCAAGCACCATACCGTATTGCTATTTGCGAAAACCCTCATGAGAAATGGGGGCCGCAGGGAAGGAAGGAAACGCACGTCTCAAGTGCTCTCGAGCGGCTGGCGGTGATAGGATGTCAATCGGTTGGTTCCCTCAGAAGGGTGGGGCCTGGAGCAGTCTTGATGATCCCTGGGGCACCAAAAAGGGGGGCTCTTGTTTTCTTTGCGGCATCCTTTGAGATATCCTCGATATGCGATTCTTTTTCCTTTTTCCTTTTTTTGTTAGAAGAGTTTCGCGAATAGCAATGATTAAAGAGAAAGAGCGAATAGCCATCATGATCACATCCGGCAGCCACAATACTGTGAACCCAAACAACTACAGTAACTCACGAACCACGGGTGCGGTGAGTGAGTGCAATACCGGTACCGGTTACAATGATATAGTACAGTATCATACGGTACTTGTAACCAATACCGCACCATATCATACCCTGGCAGTGATAACGACTACTTCGGCACATGAAACTTGACGGCGGTGGGTACGGATACCGGTACGAGTACTCGGGTACTCGAGTACTGAGATACTAGTACGGTACGTTGCTCGAGAGCCGTACGACATGAGGGTAGGAGAAAGGAAAAAAAAAACATACAGTATTTCCAGAATCCAAGTGCCGGATTCGGAAGCCGGATTCGGATGTGGAGAAAAAGCAAATATACGGTTGAACACTCTGTTCGGGAAGTGTACCCGTGCTGGTACTCGTACAATCATTGGTTCTCTTGTCTTTTCTCAATTCCGCGAGTGAGTGAGTGAGTGAGTGAGTGGGTGAATGGTGATACCGTACTCGAGTACACCAATTTTTATTTCCTTGATCCTGGTCTCCACAAGTTTGGCCCAGTGCTTGTATGATACAGGGACAGGTTTGGCTTGATTCCGAGTGATACTTGATGCGTTGTGGAGGAGGTTTGAGCACCTGTACCAGTAGAGCACGAGTATTCCGCAGCATGCTGTACGAGTACTCGAGTACGTACGGTATGGTATCGTATCATATGATGCTGTACTCGAGTATGATGGCTGGTGTGCCGTCGGGAGGAGTGTCCCGGCTCATGCGCAACCAGCCACCTGCCAACCACAACCCTCAATCCACAACTTCGCGCAATGGGGGAAGCTGCAGATGATAATACGAGTAGAGCTCTTCGAGAAGAGATCGCAGGGTTGGAATCCCGGCTTCTGGCAGCGAGAGCCAAACTACCCTCGAAAACAGAAATTCGATCCCTCGGTAAACCACAGTCCCTCTCCATCCATCCACCCATCCATCCATCCATCCATCACTGCAGTAAGCCTCGACACGAAAGGATAATAATCTAACAATCCTCCCACAAAGAAAAAAAAGAAGCTTGCACAACAGTGGCAACCCCGGAGACTCACTTTCTCCTGTTACTCGCCGATTCGGCCCTTCCCCTCGGCTCCTTCGCCTTTTCCAGTGGCCTGGAATCCTACACTGCCCACCGCCCATCAACCTCCACGCCCAGAGAGAGCACGGAACGTTTCCTGAAACTCTCTGTGGACTCACTATCCCACACCGCACTCCCCTTCGTCCTGGAAGCGCACAGGGAACCAAAGGCAGCGCTAGCCCTGGACGACATCTTCGATGCCTCGACAATCTGCACCGTGGCCCGGCGCGCAAGCGTAAGTCAAGGCCGGGCCTTGCTCACGGTGCACGAGAAGTCCTTCTCTTCATCCCTACCCCCATCGCCAGAGCTGGAGGCCTACCGCCGAGCCCTCCGCATGGAGAGCGTGCGGGGTAGAGCGAGCGGCCACTTCCCCATCGTCTACGGCGTTCTATGTAACCTCGCTGGTATAAGTCTGGAGGGGACTGGTTACCTGTTTCTGCTGGGCCATGTCAAGGCCGTGTTGTCCGCCGCTGTTCGTCAGAGCCTTATAGGGCCTTACCATATGCAGGCGCTGCTCGCTGCGGAGGGTACGCGTGCCATCATGGATACTGGCTTGACGGTTGCGAAGGGGATCGCTGTGGAGGATGCAGGGCAATCGGTTCCGACGTTGGATTTGTATCAGGGAAGGCACGAATTACTTTATTCAAGGGTTTTTAATTCTTAGGGTGGGTGCGAATGGGCGGGGTATGGTACCGTGGTGGGTAGGCCGGGGCTTACGGTTGGGGATGCTTTCCGGTGGGTTGGATATCGGGGGAGACTATGATGGAAGAAGAAGAGGGGGTTTAAAGTTAGACTAGATAAAGCATATGTCTCAGAACTCTCGTTCACTCATCGGCCAATGGCTTTTTTTCCCCTTGGACGAGCAGGGCCAGCCATCTTGTCGGGAAGGAGGTGCGAGGTGCGAGGTGCGAGGTGACAAACTACGATAGCCATGCCTTGGGCTGTCTACCGGTAAAGCTTTACATCTCGCGATCATGCATGCTAATCTTGGTCCGGGGACATTCAAGTACTGTACTATATCATACCCGAGTATCAGTAAGATCGTGTCGGGTGGGGGAGGGGACATATCCCTTCGGCGGATACGGTAAAGTTATGTCGGGGACCTATATAATAATGGGAAAGAGAGCCCGTGGGTTAACTCGGCGAGATGTCCATACTATAGAACCCAAACATGCCGTAGTCCATCTGCGCACCCAGGTTCTCGACATAACCCCCCGGCATGGCTGTGCTGTACTGGCCTAGTATTGTGTTCCGCCGGCAATTACTCGAGTAGTGGTTTCTGGGGTGTCAACCTACCGCACCGGAACAATGAGCCCAAAATCTGTAAATTTAGCCCAAGACAGCTGGTTGTCTCGGACTGCCAGAGGGGTGTGTCCAAGGGGTTTTCCCCCACAGTCTGGGCGAGGAGACAGAATACCGGTACCACCAAAAACATGGCGGCAGGCATTAGATTTGGTGGGGCTGTTGGCCGTGTGCCCCCCCCCCCCCCCTCCTGTTGTGATACTACCGGTATGCTAGTGGTTAACTATGGCTGCTACGAACAACGGACAGTTAGCCTTCGATATTGCTGCCGGGGCCCATGAACCACATTTCCTGTTCGCATGTCGTTCTGGTGTACACAATTTGGGAGAGTCCCCGACATCCTAGGCTTCGACGGAGGGTCTACGAGTTTGAAGAAGTGGGCCTACAGTACGGTATGGAGACGTGAGTCTGCAACCTAAGGGCATGAGTATATTATATAAATTTGCAAAGGGATTAGACAAGGACCTCAAAGCAGTGTGAGCGACCACCGATGATCCCCTTCCCCCCTTAAGTAAACACTTGCAGTGCTGACTGACTTTCTCCCTCTGGCCATTCTAACACGGGGTAATCCTGAACTGTTTGCCGTGCTATCCCATCCGTGGGCAAAAGTTCATTGGTATTACTGTAGCTAGAATTTGCAAGTTTATTGATATTATTATTATTATTATTATTACTTTTCCCCACCTGGTTTGCCTGTCATCTGGTTGTCTGATACTGAAGAATTTGGCTTACTCGAGTATAGATGAAGGTCTTGAGAAAATATATTACCGGTGGGAATGCAGTTGCTTATCTACTTGCGCATTTCTCTTCCTGGGAGCGTACGATGGAGGGGGGGTGTTTCGATGGTTAGCTTGGGTCTGATTAGTGAGGAACTTGTTTAGCTGTTCAGCCGTGTTGAGAAATAATAATAATAATTGTGTCCGATGTTGTTTGTACTAGTATTGTCGACGTGCCAAAACTCTGTCATAGGGGTTTTTCGAGGTTGAAGGAGGTTTACACTTTTTTCTTTTGATTATGATATATATTGGGGTCAAAGACTCCCTGCTCGTACCATAACGACCACAAAATCCCAGCATCATAATGACAGAAGGGGAAGAAAACCAGGGAGAGGGGAGCAATGCTGGAGTGGAGGGTCACGGCTCACCGGTATTGATCCACAGTCTCCAGTGGAAAGATCACTCAATCTATAGATGTTTCATCAATGATTTCCAAATCGGAAAACTCGGGTAGAAAGAGGGCAAAAAAAAAACAAAAAAAAACAAAAACGAAACGGGAAAGCCCTCCCTCCTCCCCCCTCCCCCCCTTCCAAGTTTTGGTGTTTTGCAAACGCCCCCCCCCAAACCATGGAAAAAGTGTATAATATCCGAGTATAACGAGTAGTACCGTATGTATAGTGAGTGTTGTTAAGTTACGCAAGCAACTATAAGAACGCAAGGGAATGATCTCTCCCTTTCTCTCTCTCTCTCTCGGTCCCCTTGCGCGGCGTCCCGATGTTGTGCGAGTACGAGGGTACTCGTACAGTACAGTACAGTATGAGTTATTGTGCGCTCGAGCTCCAGATGATAGGGGGGCCAATAAACACCACTTGCCGCCACTACCGTAGTCGATTATTGAAGGTGCTATATACGGTGGGCTCTATCGACTTGCACTTGGGTTACCAGTATATTATGGACAACCCTGGAGGTTGACGGTGGCGATATGAGGGATACTGTGCAATCCGGTGCCGTGCGAATCGTAGGTGTCTAGAATACTGGGCTGTTACGAACTGTCATATCTTAGCAGTTATGATATAATTATTTTGCCTGCTTGCTTGCTTGCTGGCTGGGATGGGCTGGTTTCTATGATACAGTACTCGTTCGGTAGGACACCCAGCTGAGGGTGGCCTGCCGCCACTTTTGCCGAGTGAGAGAATCTTTCCCAACCATGGAACGTTCACTAGTAGTACTCGAGTACTCGAGCACATTGTTGTACCGGATACACCCCCATGGAAGAGAGCTCGTGGAGACCATCATAGCTCACGACAAAAAAAGCCTCTTCGTGTGTAAGGGGGCGATCACGGCTGGGTTGTCCGTAATTATCAAAATAGAAAATAAAAAAATAAAATAAAATAGAGGTAAGTTTGGCTGTGAGTAAGGTGGGGTTTGAAAGGGGGGAGGTTATGGACTGCAGGTGTGTGATACTGGACGAGTACTACTAGTACATGCGGCCGAGGGCCACTAGGTTGCCCGGAAATTGGTATAATATTATCATACCCGAGTACTGTACTGAGTACTGTAAGGGATTACAATAATAGCGAGTACGATACGAGTACTGTACGAGTGCTATGATATTCACGACTTGCGGTAGTCCGGTTCGACCGTTCCTTCCGACCTTCAAGTTGGAGGTCACGAGTATCTAACCCTTTGCGCTGGTTAGAATTCGACGGGGCACTAAGCTACTCGTACTCGTGCAGTAGTATCATATGATACTCGCTCTTCAAGGTTCGGGGTAGTCTGCATTAGGGTTTTGGCTGGATCCCCCCTCACGCGAGAGTCCGTGGGTGCGCTAGGTTAGTGTTCGGCGAGAAGCATCCTGTTGAAGCACTTGCCGGAAGGAACAATAGTGGGCGACTAGTACCTCTACTTGTGGAGCTCACCCATCAGTCCCAACTTGTTACAGTAAAAAGTCCGAAGCATTGTACAGTACTACTCGTGATTCTCAGCCAAGATTTGGCACCTCATCTGTCCTAGCTCGGGACACCAGCTCTTTTCCACCAAAGGGGAATAGTTTCTTAGTAGTGTGGAACAAGCGCAGAGGCCCAACCCTTGGAGGGAATAGTTGGTGAATGGAGTTGCCACAAATTCACTGAAGTTCACAGGTATCCAGATCACAGCATGTGCTGTTATGCTCTGAAGAGTTAGATTCCCATACTCACTTCACATTACTGGTAGGCTATGCCCCTTCAGTAGAGAAGAATTTGTGCCAACCACTAGGGAAATTGGCATGCCAAATCTTGGCTGAGAAGCACGAGTACGGTACTACCGTTCCGATGAACGATCCGAGCCAGTACTTGTAGCAAAAGCGTCGGTCGCTCATAGCCTACTCGAGTAAGTGCCTTTTGGTCTACACTACCAGTGCTCGAAGCGTGGGTGAAGGAAGGTAACAAGTACTGTAGGATATTATAATAAGTTCGGTTCCTACCGTAGGTCGCAATGCCGGTGCCGGTACTGTACGCCGCGAAAAGAAATGGGGAATACAAAAGCTCTACTTCGAGTACCGTACAGTACTCGTACAGTATCATACTCGCACATGCGCACATGTCCAATCCGGCTTACTGTATATCGCAGCCTTACGGCTCTTATTGCAATCTCCACAAGAACATTTTCCCGGCCGGCGAGAAGAGATGGCCGCGCTGTCCGCGTGGCGGCCGGCGACTAGCTCACTTCCCGTTTGGGAAAGTACATACAGTATCCTGGAGCGGCGCCCTTTCATTCGACCGGCCCAGAGGTCTTGATATCGCGCTGGCCTTTCGACCGAGCCGATGGATAGATGATTCCTGGATTTTGCTAGTATTCCCTGATGGACGGCGAAAACCCCTGAACACTTGTCCCAAGTCTTTTTTTCTTTTTTTCTTCTATTTTTTCGAGCTGGTAAACACAGACATAAGTTGAGAATCTGTATCAGAATTGCAGAAACCAGTTCCGGAACCAAGAACAGCAGCCGGGCTGTGATGGCTCGAATTTCCCATGTTAAGTGAAATGCGCGCTACCCCGCAATTGTAGACTGCCCTAACTATTGTGATGGGCGTCTCAATAACAAGAGGTCGAGTGATCTCCGGTGCACCGCGCTTAGAGCACCTTGTATCGTATACCCGAGTATGTGAACCTGTTCCACCTCCCATTTTTCCCGCTTTCCTTTTCTTCGGTTCCCAGTGGTGCGGAGTCGTGGGATACCGCTCGCTCCTTGAATCTACTGCTGGGCTCTGCGGTTGGGGGTTGGTGAGGGCGGACGGTTGGGGTGTCATCTTTGTCTTTTCCTGTCGGCATCATACCATACGGCATCACAGTAGGGTATATGTATATATATTATAGCAGCCGTGCTATATGGTCAAGCAACATCGCTGGTGCCGCCATTGTGCTTGTACTGTATATTGATGGGGTCATCTGAGTCGGAATGCTCTATACTGCCGCTGCGTGATACTTGCGCACTGCATAACCATGCGGGGGAGTTGGTTCTAGCATTGCGTGCAACAGCTAACTTATAATTGTGGTGCCTCTCCATACTTGGAATATATATCATAATAATATTATGTAGGACCCATTTCTTCCGCTAGGAATGTTTCCTACAAGTCGGCACCCGACGGCAAGGCACAACTTGTGAATCCAAACTCTTGTTCACAGTGTATATATATCACTCCACCCCACCCCACTGCTGGGATACTCCACGGCAACATTAACGGATCATAGAAAGACCATAGTATTATACTGTTAATGGCACACTGTGCATCACATCCCATCCAACTCCTCCACCGCCTCCCCTACCAACTCCGCGATCACCCCGCCATCTTCCATCCTCCCACTCGCCATGGCGAACAGCCTCCCGCAGACTTCCTTGACCTTCTGCACATCGTCCTTCAATCGTCTCCTTACCGCCTTGGACGTCTTTACCAAGCACGCGCTGGCTAGGCGGGCCATTGCAGCATCAAGCTCTAGACGCATGCCCGAGTCCCCTCTGATATTGACTGCCGCAAGGACTTCCTTGACCCATGCCTCGTTGGCCTTATCTCCTAGTATTACTACCTGTGTTAGGACCCTCGCTTCGTCGAATGCTATTTGGAGGTCATCCGCTCCGGCGTTTCTGTCTACGCATATTGTCTTAAGGTCAGCCCAGAGTAGGTCGATGCCCTGATACTGCAGAAACTGCTCGCGGCCATTGTCCTCTTCTACCGTCCCTTCGAGGCTGGATAGGATCCAGAATCTGTGGTCCACGCCGTCCTCTTTTCCCTTTTTCCATAAGCCCAAGAAGAAGTCTGTTAGGCCTCCAGATTCTTCTCTTAGGCTTTCATCTTCTTTGAGCCAGAGGGACAGCGCCCTGGCGGCTGCGATCACCAATGGGTCGCGGGCAATTCCGCCTTCGAGCTTGGTCTCCCAGGTTACACTCAATGGGACGTCTTTTTCAAAGCCGGGCTCGAAGCCAGCAGCGCCAGCGTACCCGGCGTCCCAACGATCCCGCAGGAACTCTAGTGTAAGTCCGAAGGTCTCCCCGATATCGGCCTTCAGCTTTAGCAGCAAATCCGGCGTAATGGGTATATCATCAAAGTCCTCGACCGTCAGCAAATACCCCAGGAATGCCGCCAGCACATCAAAATCGGAAGCCAATCTGTGGGCAGTGCTCTCGTATGAAGGAGCA
The DNA here is from genome assembly GCA_900010015.1 of Tuber aestivum. Taxonomy (NCBI): domain Eukaryota; kingdom Fungi; phylum Ascomycota; class Pezizomycetes; order Pezizales; family Tuberaceae; genus Tuber; species Tuber aestivum. The sequence goes on along the minus strand of LN891020.1, from coordinate 115,801 downwards.
GCGAGCTGTTCAAGTAGTGCTGGAAACGTAGCACGAAGATCAATGAGAACCAGCTGTATGAAAAAGTACACAAACGGCTTTTCTTCGTTGACCGGCGCTTTCCCCAATGCCTTGGGCCCGAAGAGGAGGGACGGCGGGTATTTGTGTAGAAGGCTAGCTACTATTTTGGTGCAGTGTGATCGCTCGTGCGAATTGTGGCCCGAAGTTATCACGACCCTGATGGCTGCATATGCGGATTTTACCCAGTTGGTGTCTGATGGGAGGAGCTATAAGGTGAGGGTTAGAATGTGCAGATCAGGGCGTGTATGTTCGTCTCACCTCGGGCGGAAATCTGGCTAGTAAGTCACTTAGGAATGAAAGGATTCTTGACCGGGGAGCTTTATCCATTGCCAGCATATCTTCACATATCGATGGCAGAAACCTCTTCAATCCGTCCGTTAGCAGTAGCGGTTCGGAGATCGAGTTAACAAATGAATATTGTAGGATTTGCATTGCTGCCTCATGCTCGGCTGAGCACTTTATCAACGGTGATAAATCCTTTATCCTAAGGATAACCCCCGATCCCTTCCTCCCCGTGGAAAACACCAATAGGGTCTGCAATATCGTCGCTTGGGTGATTGTCGAACTATCGCCGCCGTAGCCGTAGTCAGCCACCACCATCACCTTGCATCAACCTCGCGGCACACCACCTGCAGATAATCTCACCGCTTCATGGGAACCTACCATCTGGGCAGTATCTCGGCTAGCAAGGGCGCTCTCCCAACCAATGATACCTCCTCTGCAGAATCGGGCAGTAGCGTAGAAAAGGCGTGTAGTATGTGAACCGCTAACTCAACCATATCCCTCGCTTCCTCTGGAGATTTCTGGCTAGTGTTGCCTGTTCCACGCCGTCCCACCTTAGCGACCACTTGTTAACATCTCTCAAAGCCAAGTGCAGACCGGAGCGGTACCAACCAGACTTCAACAGCCGGTCTAGGAACCGGGGACTCAATGACTTCCAGCACCGGGTGAGAACATTGATATCTTGGATATGAGTTAGGAGTGAGGACAACATTGCTAGACCGACGAATCGGCTAGTGTCATCCCTGCGACTGAGATAGTTGATGCATTGCTCAACTGTTTGGGAGTCGGGCTCTTGTGTTGGAATCTCCTGGGACGTATCCGACACGGGTTGGTTCACCGGGGCCTCCATTGTTGGATTGATTCGAAAGGACGTGGTGGGGAGCCGTTTTGATTCAGCTTGCGGGAGAAAAAGGAAGGTAGACTATGCCAGACTTTAGTCTGAGTTGTCAAAGTCCGAATGAAAATGGGAAGAGTTGCTATGACGTTACCCCCCTTGGGCCGGGTAACGAGGCTTGCTGATGGGGTGGGGGGTGGTGGCAAACCGAAATCGTTGCGGGACCCCCTTCCCCCATGGTCTTGTAGTAAATACTGTTAGTAATCCAACGAACGCCCACCTCGCCCGCCTCGCTGGCAGCGTAGCGGTGGGGCTCGAGAACGGATCTCGTCACAGACGGGGGTGAGTCGGGATAAGGCAAAATAAAGAAACCCGGCACTGTTAGGCCGCGTCCCGCAGCATCCGAAGAGCGTCCCCTTGAAGAGGTGCATCAAAATACCGGTAATCGCTTCGGTATATGGGAAACTCCTTGTGTCCAGTGCTTGTATTATACCACCAAATTCGAGGGAGGGCACTGGGTCCACGGAGTCGTCCTATTGGATGGCATCCACGAATCCCAATCCTGATACCGGCATTGTGAGCATTGGATGAGAGAGTAGGGAACGGGCGTGCTCAAGACCCCAGAAATTGCTAACTGGGGAAGAGTCGGGAATGTCCTTGCAGAAGATCGCTGTTTCCAGGTTAAAACGGGATTCCTCGAGGGAGGTTTGTCCCGGGTCCACCATCTAGGGTCGGTGTCGACCAGGTATCATATCTACGGGGCCGCAAGAACTTTAGGGATGGAGTGTGTGTTAATATATTATGATACCTTATCAAATTATTCTACTAGCACTGAAACCTGCTCCGTGGGGCACGACACCGGTGCCGTACTCGAGGAAACTACTCGGACGCAAGTTAAAGGCTAGGACGAAGCGATGACCAAAAGTCGTGGTTGCAATAATATTATAATAGCTATCAGTGTCACTTTGCCGCAATCTTCCATTTGCTATAGCACAGTGCATGCTACAGCACCCTTCGTCATTGGCGCAGCAGGTTTCGGGTATGCGGGAATCGATAACCTTTATTGAATTGTGAGAAAAACATGCGAAGGAACCCCAGCCGACAAAAACTTTATACAATTATACAAGAGACCAGGTTCTGTGAAACTGGCTATCGAACCTCTTTTTTTTTTTCAGGTAAAAGCGAAGATGATCGTGTCGTATCGTCAATCCATAAATTCAACACTTGTTATGAAAACCCTCTCATGCGCCCAACTGTCAGACCCAGGAAAAAAGCGAAAGGACGAGGTGGAAGGGAAGATGTCACAGCCGAATAATAATAGAGGACTACTGAACATGGTATGAAGTAGAGCTCCTAGGGGATAATACAACCTGTACGCTTTAGGGTAGAGCAACCTTGAGTTGATTTTTTTGCTCAGGTGTTAAGGATGAAGGGAAGACAATCTGCAAACAAGAGTTTAACATTTTTACTATGGGGACGGTTGCCTGTTTATTTTTACTCACATTGACCTTGACCAACAAATTGCCGCGTTCGCTCGGTGACTTTGAAAGCACCATACCCTGGCCAGGGAAGCTTTCCAGCCATGTAGGTGGCGTTGGACCTGCGTGAGAAACCTTTAATTGCTTCCCCTCGATTGTTTTGATTTGTCGAGACCATCCTAGTAGAGCATCCTTCAAGGGAATAGAAAGTGTCGTGATGAGGTCATCGCCATCTCGGGTGAAGGACTCGTGCGGTTTCTAGTAAAACTAATATTGGAACGGATTCATGTTATGAGAATTAAGAAATTTTGTGTATAGGCATACCTCTTCTATAATAAAATGTAGATCCTGTTTGCTTCCATCAATCTCATCACCGACACCCTTGAACTTGAACTTTGAGCCAGCTTTCATGCCTGGCTTAACCGGGATCTTCAGTTCCTTGTCTTCCCGGGAAATCCTGCCATCCTTATCGAAGGTTTTCCTCTTGACACGGAACTTCTTTTCTGTGCCGTAGAAAAGCCTACACGAACACCTCGTTAGCAAATATGGCAAAATAACAGACTACTGGAGAAACAAAAGGGGCTAACATACTCTTCAAGAGTAAGGCTCACAGGCCGTTCAGATACAGTTGATTCAGGAGTCTTGCTCCTTCCGTTGGGCTCACGAGGGCTTGCGCCAAACCTGGTTCCAGGGAAACTACTGGGTCGGCCGCCTCCAAGCGGACTACTTGTTCCGATATTTCCAAGAAAGTCGAAATCGAAGCCATCAACTCCGCCCTCCATTTGAGCAAACTTCTTCCAGATGTTTTCGGGATTACTGAACTGGTGAAAGTGACCTCCATAGGAGGGATATGCCCGCCCACCTCCACCCATTCCGCCCATTCCGCCCATTCCGCCCATTCCGCCCATTCCGCCCATTCCAGGGAAGCTTCCTCCGGGGAATGTTTCGGACCTCGCGAATGAAGGATGAGATTGTGATTGCGGGGGTGGCGACGAAGGGCCCCCGCGCAACAGATATTCTAAGCCAAACTGATCATATATCTTGCGTTTCTCCGGATCTGATAGAACTTCATAGGCCTGGGAGATTTCTGCACCGTAAGGTTAGGAACCGTGCGATGAAACGTTTGTATGGAGCGAATATTAATCAAGTATTCAATTTTACCTTTGAACTTGTCTGCAGCAACCTTGCTATCTTTGTTCTTGTCCGGGTGGTACTGCAATGCGCCTTTCCTTCAAAGCTAGGTTAGTTCCGGCCCAGGTAGGAAAACAGCAGCAGGGAGCCGAGAGATTAGCTGATTATGGGAGAACAAACTCACCGATAGGCCTTTTTGATTTCTTCCGGTGTGGCGTTAGGTTTGATACTTAAGGTATCGTAAAGCTTCGTTTCTTTGACCATGGCGAGTTTGTGTGGCGAAGTTTAGATATTAAAGTGTTCGAGTTTGTTGTAGAAGGTTGTTTAGACGAGAGTGAGAGTATATAGGAGAAGTGGAGAAGAGGAGAGAAAGGAAAGAAGAGGAAGAGGAGTTTATGCGCAAGGTTATAAGCAATGAAAATTTATTTGAGGGTAACGTGGAACAGGGACCAAAAGGATGATGTCAAGAATCGTACCCACTGGTGGAGCGGAAATCGTGTGCAGCCCAGTCGTTTGACGGAAGCCTGATACCGGTATGTGAGATATGACCTTAGGGCAAGGTGTTAGATTAAAGCTAGGGATGGGGGGGGGGGGGTGAGTAGAGAAGGTGGGAGTGATTAAGGGATGAGTGGTGGACGAACTTGAGAATTTCTATGGAGAGGGGGGGGGAAGAGATGATTGTGGCTGGAGAGGTGGTGGGCGGTTGCGTGGTGGTTGATGGGAGTCTCGTGTAGGAGTGGGGAGAGGGAGAGAACAGTGAGAGGATGGGGATGCGGTAAGTGCGGTGATGAGTTGTGCGGTTGGACCGCGGATACTCTGCCTGTCGGGTTCTGGGTGCGGTAGGCCGTGAGAATAGGGTGCTGTGGTGAAAACGACTCAAAGGTGGGTGCGTGATTGGTGCACCCAATGCAGGCTGTGTTTATGTACTCGTATGGCGGCCAGGGAAAGGGTGGGTGGGTGGAGGGGAAGGCGGCGAGCCTTGATGAACTGTGAGGAATTCTAGGGTGATGTTGAGGGTGAGAGATTTTGGAGGCGATCATCATGGTAATTGTAACGCCCTTCTCGAGCTTGCCGGGACCCTCTCTTCGGTCAAATTCTGGCTCTCGGATTTGGCTGGAGAAGCCTCACACCCCCCCCACAAATGGAAAGTTGCCTCGGCCAATGGCATCTCTTTACGTCAGTGTCGTCACTCTAGAAGCTTCCCAGCGATGCCGGATTATTCCAGGGTTAGAAGCCGTTGATAGTCACACCAACTTCCGGATAAAGGTGGACAAGCCACGCAGGACAATGATCGACCTCCAACCATCTTTTACTAGCGCCTGCCTTAACTCACTATAATCTTTAATTGGCCTGGCAAATATGATACTTGTATTGGTGCCAGTATTACGGAAAGATCGAGGAGGGCACTTTGTTTCGCCTGTCATATCGCTCCCGTGGCATTATCAAAACTACCTGGGATTATCCTATGATCCGTCGTTCCATTCGTGAGTGGAGGGAGCTTCAAAGTGCCCCAAAGTGGTCGCCTTAGACCATCCTTTCGCCTTTTCGGTAATCTACGGTATTGCACCCCCTCATCACTACCGCACCGGCCCGGAACCCATCATACCCTTCATTAAGCTTCTCATCCCGGCCACTCTGGATTACCGATATCGGCGATGGGGGAATGAAGCTCACCTGTCCAGGGACTAAATGGCATATTGACACACGATTACTAATCAAGGCTGAAGGTTCACCTGCTCCGGCTACGGAGGTTCCTCACCATACCTAGACGATCCTGTCTTAATTGTATCCGCAATGAAACTGGGCAGGTGATAAACAGGGGTATTTGCCTGGCAAAGGGGAACCCATCCGAAGTGGTAATTAGAACGATCATAGAGCGATCATAAGACAGTCTAAGGGTATCTGGAACGTTCAACCGTGCAACTGGGTGTAGCTAGACATCTTAAACAGGTATTCCCATTAGGTTTGAATGGTGAAAACTTATGTTGGAGGTGGATCAGGTTTGTAGAAATAGACACCGATTCCATGGGTTGAATTGGTTTAAGTATTTTTTTAGGATACGGGATTGTGGTTGATTTCTTTCATTTCATATTTAAAGATTTTCTTTTCATGTCTTTTATTTCTTTTATTTCTTTTATTTCTTTTGGCTGACTCTATTTATATAATTGAGGCACTCATAGGAAGATTGATCCCAGGGTGTATCTACACTGAAAAACTTTGAAGTTATTGATTTAAAGCTTATACAATATAAAGGATAAAGTAAATAGTAGTACTAAATATTGTTAAGTTAAAAGTTGCATCAAATTAAGGCCTTTGGAAGCAGGAGGTTGATTGTATTAGTATTAGGTGGTAGTCAATTCTAAGGTCAAGCAAATTATAATTAAGGCTAGTAAGATTTCTCAGAGAATGGTCAAGAAAGCTCATAGTAAAAGTAGGTATTAAAGTATAATAAATATATTGATAAGATTTCTTTACTGTTCACTAATGATTCTGAAAGCTAAAGTTTTTATTTTTTGTTTTTTTTTGTTTGACTCATTTGGATTATTTATTTAACAGTACAAAAAGGCATATAAAGTGCTAGCTATGACACTAAAAAAAATATTCTGTCTCAGTCCAAGCTGAATGACAGAGCTAAAAGAACTTTTTGGAGTATAAAAAACTACTCCTACACAAAATCCTTCCTGTCAACTGCAGAACCATCTAAGAATCTCTACTGCCAAGTGACAAATGAAAGCCAACTACTTGATAGTGAACCAAGAACTCACTCAACCCTGGGAACAAAACACCTAAAGGCAGAAACTTAAACTAAACCCAATCAAGGACAAAAGAGTACCACACCTCAGAATTCCAGACTAAATTGAGGGTCCATAGGATAGGGGCTAAAGCCCCGACCACTAAGAGTATAAGGAAAACTATTCTGAAGGAGGTAACCAAGAAGAGAGAGGAGGAAGTATGTAGCAGATATGCCAGCAACCGTGTATACTCCAAGACAAATAATGAGTAAGGCAATAAGATACTAGCTTGAGAGGGAGTGGTAGTAGGATGCTAGCCAATCTGACTGTAGAAAAGAGAAGTAGAGGAGTAAAGGAGGAGATCCAATCCTGTACTTACCAACTATTGGTAATTGTATTCATATCTGACTAGGCAGCCTCCCAGGGAAACAAGAGAACAGAGAGATCAACTATAGCCTGTAAGCTGTTTTCTCCTACTATAAACTGTAGTCCTGGCCATTTTTCGTAAGTAGAAAATAGTGGTTGCCAACAATGCTGATGCCTAAGTAAGGTGGAGAAGAAAGGGGAGAAGCATCGTAAGGATAAAGGACACAATTCAGGGAGAGAACTAGGAGAGTTATGAAATAAATCAAGACCTCAAGGGAGAGGGAAAGTAAGCCCACCTCCTATAGCTAAGGCTAGATGGAGGGAGTTGGGGGAGTTTAGTGGTACTGGATGATAAAAGCCATGATAGTAACTATAGTATTGAGTTTTGATGTCACGGCCACCTGGCTATGGAGACGGAATATGCATGTAATTTTGGTTACATATATTGGTTGTGGTTTGCTTTGTTGCATAGTTGGATTTCCTTTGTATAGGAGATTGGAATGCGTTGTCGCGCAACGGAAGATGGCAGAACCTGATGGAAGGATTGCGGCTGTGCGTGATGCCAAGAACTTTCGTTTGTGTTAGTGATCATGGAGGATTTCCTTAATATATAAAGAGGTGTGCCCCTTTATATTTTACTTTCTTTATGCAATCTGGTAATATCCTTTGGACACTCTTTCTTATGTTCCAAGGATCCATCTAAACTACACGTCGTCCCTGACTTTATCTCGCGATAACTTCAGGTCTTGTTCATGAAGGAATCTTTGCCTTCGCTTACATTTATTAACCTCGTAAGGCTTTGTCCTTACGTTTGTTGCCTTTAGGTTCTTCGTTTCCGTTGTTTCGTCATCTTCGGTTGGTCGCTTCGATGTCTAAGCGAGGTTCTTCGCTTTCGGTGGGCAAGGTCACGGCGGCCTTGTCTTCCCTCTCGGCGTCGGTGGATGAGGCTTCTCTTCTTTGGAAGGAGGTCTCACCCCTTCGCCACCACGTCTCGGTACTGTCTCGTCGACTCCACTTATCGGAACGGGAGCGTGCGGCCCTGGTTGCGGGTAGGCATTCGCCCTCCCCTCCATTCAGCGGGCCAGGGGACATGATGCCGCCTCCCAGTGGGGGGGTGGCTGAAGAAAAGGGGGTAGCTAAGGTACGATTGCCCATGGTGGCGTCCTTCCCTTCGGGGATGCAGGCGTCTGGGCCATTCGTGGCTGAGCTCGGGGTGGTGGCTGGCTCTACTAGTGTGGCGTCCAAGGTGCCTGGTGTACCTTGGTTCGCGGATTTGTTCATCGGTTCTTCCCCCTCCTCCGGCCGGACCGGAGCTGCCTTTGTCTCCTGTCGATGATGGTTCGGTAACTGATAGATCAGTCATATCGGATGGCTCGGTGGTTACAGTATTGGTGGATGTTGCTGTGGGTTCGGACCTCCTCCCTGGGCACTTTCCTTATGGTCATTGGCCTAATGGAGAGAACCTCTATGTGGCTGGGCGGTACAAGACTTGGTTCCCGTTGGCGGCGCCTGTAGGGCGTCGAGATATGAACTCGCCTCCCAGTACTATGAGCAAGGGAGTTAGTATATCTGACTATCTCGGGTTGAGGGTGCTGGGGCAGCAGGCTAGGAAGTGGGTACTGGTGGAGAAGGTGGGAGTACAGAGTGGGGTTAGGCATGTTGCTAGCGGGGATACTGGTTCCTCTGGTGGTTGGCGGCGCAAACGGCGTTCGGGGAGGGGGCATGGCCGGGAGTGGGGCAAGGCTTCGGCTTCTGTCTCAAGGGCTACGCTGGATGGGACGTTCGCTGCTCTTCAGAGGTTTACTGATGATGAGTTGGCTGGCATGGGTCGTGGGAGTGATGGGGGAGATTGTACTATGGAGGAGGATATGGAATTTGCGGGATGGTATTAAGACCGGATTTGATATTTTTGTTTTATTTTTATTTTTGTGATGGTCATGGGCTTTAACTACCTTCCCCTCGCTTGGTGGGACCAAGGACTTCGGTCGCTCTGTTCCTATTGGGTTGGGTGTCGGTTTGTTGGTTGGGGCGGGGGAGGCGAAGGTCAGTGATGGGTCTTGTGCTTAGCTTTTGTGTTTGCTCGCTTGTGGGAGTATTTGACGGTTGGGACTCGGAGTCTTTGGCACTTTGTATGGTAGTTGTTATTTGGGAGAGCACGCCGGTGTATCGTGGGGACCCCGGCCCCAGGCTGTTGCTTTCGAGGACAGTTCCGGTCCGCTTGTAGTCCACCAGAGGCCCACCTGCCCGTATGGTAGGTGTATGATAGGATGATCGCTCGACCATAAGCCATGTTTTGGCGCGGCAAGTATAAATAAAATTAGATACAATTTGGACACCCTTTCTTACGTGCGAGGGAATTATCTTATTCATCACGATATCTTTCTTTGGCCCGACTGGGGTTAAAGTTTCTTCTCATCACTTCCATCATGGGGTCTTCACCTTCTCTTGTTCCGCAACCTCCTACATAGCCTGACGGGGCCTCACAGGTTTGGCTATCACCTATCTTTTGGCCTCAAGGCCCCCTCTCGCTTAAATGGCCACGCAGTGGCACCACTATAAGTTTACCATGATACTCAGCAGACGATTTTGAAGGCAGTCCATATGGCGCCTTCATCAGCACATTTGAAGAGTTGGCAGCAAAGGACGACATCCCATTACCCAACACTTTTGGAAGATTCTTTCCTGTCCTAATCCATCTGTTGCAAATATTGCATGAAGACTACAGGAGTTGACCAATGGGCTAACCGAGCACATCACCACCCTCACTGAGGAGTTGGATACCCTCCGTACCTCCACTCTAGCTCAGCCTGCTCCTACTACTGCCCTGCTGGCACCTCCTACTACCGATGCTACAGAGCAGCCCTCTGTCTCTCCTCCACCTTCCACCCTTCCCCATACCCTACCTCCTGGCCCGGCAGCTCCCCCTTCTTGGGCTACCATTGCCAGGAGGACAAGAAAGCCTGCTCAGAAACCCACGAAGCCTGGCTCCAAACCCGCCAAAACCCCCTCTTGCTTGGTTAAGCCCCTTACTGACAGGAAAAAGGGCCTCACCATGGATGAGCATCGGCTCATCCTCAAAAGAGACACTGCCCTCCTTACCTCTACTGCTGTACAGCTATGCGACAGTATCAACCAGGCCCTGGCCTCCACTCTCATCCAGTCTGTCTCCTTCCGGGATGAACATGTTACCCTCACTACTATGGACACAGTTAGAGCAACCACTGTCAACAGCAAAGTTGGTACCTTTTTGCACCTCATTCCTGGTGCCTCTATCATTCATGTCAACACCCCTGCTACCCAGATTCTGGTACATGGCATCGCTACCTTCACCCCTCTAGCATCGCTTGCCCAAGAACTCACCACCTTTAACTCATGTTTATCTCTTACCGAACAGCCTAGGTGGCTTACCTCAGATATAGAACGCATTGGCAAACTTGCCTCAACTGTTGTTATTTCTATCACTGGACCCAAGGCTCTTTCCTTTGTTGGCAAACGCCTATCTGCCTTTTCCAACACCCACCATACCGAACACCATTTACGCTTCAACAAATGCACTCAGTGTACCAACTGTCACAAGTTTGGCCACCACAGCATCAAATGCATCCTGCCTTCTTCCTGCCGCTTGTGCCTCCTTCCTTACTCTACTGGGAATCACTCCTACCCCACTGCCACCTGTCACCTTCGCAGCCGTCCCTGCAGCCATACTACCCCCAAGTGTGTGAACTGTGATGGCCCACCCGAATCCCACTCACCTGTTTGCCCTTCTTGCCCCTGTCCAGATACCCAAGAGTTTGAGGCCTCAGAGGAACATGAAGAAGAGGTGGACATGGACAGCTCTACATAGGTTGGGATACCTATAATAATAACACCAACATCTGGGGGGGCCTAGCATGGCTATTACGGGAAGGGGTTTAGGAAACTAGGTGATGAGGGGGATGTCATGGCACCTCCTCGCCCTGCAATCTAACCGCTTGATTGGGTTGCTGGTAGGCTTTGGGAGGAGGATTTCTTTTGTTCATGATTGCATCTTTGGGTGTGGGTTGCGAGGCTGGAGTAGTGTTGCCAGTGGTAGTGATTTTTTTTATGATTTATGGTTGGAATTGATGGGATTCCCGTGGCCTGGCTAGGTGGGATGGGTAGGTGCCCAACTGTTGATGGACTTGTACTTTAGCTTTAGTATTGGTGCTTGCTCACTAGAGTGGTTAACGGTACGGGGACGGAGGATTAGTATCTTGAATTTAGTTGTCTTCGGCTTGCAATAAAACCCCTTTGTTGGGAGAGGGGGACTAGATCATAAGCCATGATTTGGCGCAACTAGTATAAATTAACTTAGATATTATTCGGACACCTGTACCTAGGAATTACACTTTCTTCTACTTCACGTCCTCTGGAACCTCTAAACCCTGACCCTGAACCCCTGACTCCCGAACCTCGTACAACTTGCTTTGGTTGTACCCTGTCCCTAGATCCTGCCTCTGAACTCTTGCCTGTCTCTGTCGTGTGTGCCTTGGGCTACCCGACCCTCAGATCCTGCCCATTATATTTGAATCACTTGAGGTGTAGTAGAGATGGAGGATGTTTCTGAAAGCTAAAGAGGTATCTTGATATTTATATTCCATGTCTAAGTGGTTACAGGCTATATTTATCTAATACTAAACAATATACCACTATTTTCTATTTTTGTTCCCAATTCTCATAATAGGAATCTGTTTAATCCTGAAAGTATTTATTGTACTCAGAGTACAGTTTCTGAGTTCATAAACTATTATTTTTCCTCCTAAGATTTTTAGAGCCTCTCTAGTAATAGCTTATGATTCCTTCCTCTTAGAGGTTCTGATAAGATAATTAGTTTTTATTTGAACCAACTCACTATTCTCCGTTTCCTAACTGGAGTAATCAGCTCTATCAACAAACTTATTAGTATATTATTGACTTGCAACTCAACTATATCAATTCTAAGTACTTTGCTACCATGATTAGATTGGTAAACCTTATAGAAAAGGTCTCTTAACTACAGATAGGTTGTCAGTTGACTCAATTCTATAGAAGGAATAGATTTAGTATTATATATATAAATATACTAGTACAGACCTTCCCCATGCACAGACTTCCTGAAAACCACTAAAATATCACCGCCAACACCTCTATCTAGTTGTACCATTTTGCCTATACATCTTAATAGTGTTGCTGGACATTTAGGTCCTATTATATAACGATCCTGCATTATAGATCTATGGTAACCTAAGTCTATACCTATATGTAAGACTAAAAGATCATATAGTAGACTAGGCGGGCATGCAGGTGCATGTTCAAGGGATATCCGATGGGCTGGGTATCTTGAAGAACAGAAGGTACTTAAGGAATAGGTGTATCTAAGTAGTGGAAGTGATGTGACTATGTCTACTCTGGTCTAAGGATAAGTCAAAAAGCCAGGAGAGTTTACCCTGTCTGAAACAGTTACATCATCCTACTATAGAGCCCAGTTTCATGTCACCATAGACATACTTACCCTACCTTGGGGACACTATTACCCTACCTTCCATCAGAAATGTTCTCAGAAAGATTTTGCGAGACGTTAGGATTGTTTGTCACGCAATGACGATCAGTAGGCACTTGCTTGCATACTGATTGGAAGATTTTAGGAGGAGCTAGAGTACTCCAAATATGCTATAACTTGGCGGGATTATTTCTAACAGGTACCTGCGGCCCCAGGGTTCATCCCGGGCGTCATGGGTCAAAATGGGTGGAGTTACTATCACACTAGGTAAATGGAGTCTATGAAGACATGTCCATAACACTGTATACATTGCAGCGGTCTGTCCAACTGGAAGCCGTTCACAGGATATATAATAGGGCCAAGGTGGGAAGGTCAGGTGCCTTCTCCAAAAAGAATGGAGTAAAATGGACCAAAACTGACGGAGTTAGCTTGAGCTATCCAGAAGGGTCCCTAGAGTTGTCCAAGGTAGTGCCAGAGACATCTGGGAAGGTTTTACACCAATTAAGCCTACACGTGTCCCTTTGCCGTAGGCTCTTTGTGGGTTGTTTGAGGACTCTAATAGCTTGATACTCATTATAGTAAGTGGTGTGCTGGGGGTAAGGGACCATGGGTAGTACCCACAGGTGCCGCCACTGCCACAGCTCTCCGCAGGAGCGTCGTAAACTGTAACAGGCAGGGTCTGAGGGTCGAGTAGCCCAAGGCACACCACGATCAGGACAGGCAGGATTCGGGAGACGAGGTCTAGGTGCGGGGTACAACTGAAGTGAGTTGTACGAGGCTCTGGATTCAGGACTCCAGGGTCAGGGTTCAGGGGTTCAAGAGGACGCCAGATGATAGAGAGTGTAATTCCTAGGTACAGGTGTCCGAATAATATCTAATTTTATTTAAACTTGCTGCGCCCGCCAAAACATAGCTTATGGTCGAGCGATCATCTCTCATACACCTAACATAAGGCTGGGCGGGCCTCTGGCAGACCACAAGTGGATCGGAACTATCCTCGAAAGCAACAGCCTGGGGCCAGGGTCCCCACAATATACCAGTACACTCTCCCAAATAACAACTACCATACAAAGCACCAAAGTCTCTGAGTTCCAACCGTTAAACACTCCCGCAAGCGAGCAAACATGAAAGCTAAGTACAAGACCCATCACCAACTCTCACCTCCTCCGCCCCAACCGACAAACCAACACCCAACCCGACAGGAACAAAGCAACCGAAGTCCATGGTCACACCAAGCGAGAGGAAGGTAGTTACGGCCTGCAACCATCACAAAAATAAAATAAATCAAAAAATATCAAATTTGGTCTTAATACTGTTCCGCTAAACCTCATCATCATGATCTCAAGCCGCAAGAGCAAACCTAGGCACATACTCCATCGAGGCCCCCGAGGTTTCACCCCACTCCGCGCCCCGACTCCTCCCCGAATGCCGTTTGCGCCGCCGACCACCAGATATACCAGCATCCTTGCCAGCAACATGCTCAACTCCACCCTGCACTCGCACCTCCTCTACCGGTGCCCGCTTCCTAGCCTACTGCCCCGGCAGCCTCAACCCAAGAAAGTCAGACATGCTAACTCCCACACTCAGAGGCGAGCTCACAGCTTGATGCCCTACAGGTGCTACTGAAGGGAACCAAGTCTTATACCGCCCAACCACATACAGGTTGTCTCCCTTAGGCCAATGCCTACAGGAAAAGTGCCCAGGAGGGAGGTCCGGACACAAAGCAACATCCACCAGTACCGTAACTACCGAGCCATCCAACATGACTGATCTATCAGGTACTGACCCATTATCGACAGGAGACAAAGGCAGCTCCGGGCCTGCCAGGAGGGGGCAAGAACCGATGAAC
>LN891020.1:71979-90404 GCA_900010015.1 Tuber aestivum | reverse complement strand
CCTATCCCCTGTGTGCCTTGGTTCGCGGATTTGTTCGTCGGTTCTTCCCCCCCCGGCCGGACCAGAACTGCCATTGTCCCCTGACGATGATGGGTCGGTAACTGATGGATCAGTCACGTTGGACGGCTCGGTGGTTACGGTATTGGTGGATGTTGCTTTGGGTCTGGACCTCCCTCCTGGGCACTTTCCCCATGGGCATTGGCCTAAGGGAGAGAACCCCTATGTGGTTGGGCGGTACAAGACTCAGTTCCCTTCGGCGGCGCCTGTAGGGCGTCGAGCTGTGAGCTCGCCTCTGAGTGTGGGAGTTACCATGTCTGACTTTCTTGGGTTGAGGCTGCCGGGACAGCAGGCTAGGAAGCGGGCACTGGTGGAGGAGGTGGGAGTGCAGGGTGGGGTTGGGCACATTGGTGGCGGGGAAGCTAGTTCTTCTGGTGGTCAGCGACGCAAACGGCGTTCGGGGAGGGGTCGGGGCCGGGAGTGGGGTAAAACCTCGGGGGCCTCGGCGGAGTATGTACCTAGGTTTTCTCTTGCAGCTTGGGATGATGAGGTTTAGTGGGACGGTATTAAGACCGGATTTCATATTTTTTGATTTATTTTTATTTTTGTGATGGTCGCAGGCCATAACTACCTTCTGCTCGCTTGGTGGGACCAAGGACTTTGGTCGCTCTGTTCCTGTTGGGTTGGTGGTTGGTTTGTCGGTTGGGGTGAGGGAGGCGGGGGTCGATAATAGGTCTTGTACTTGGCTTTCGTGTTTGCTCGTTCGCGGGAGTGTTTGACGGTTGGGACTTGGAGGCTTTTGCGCTTTGTATGGTAGTTGTTATTTGGTGGAGTGTGCCGGTGTATTGTGGGGACCCCGGCCCCAGGCTGTTGCTTTCGAGGACAGTTCCGGTGCGCTTGTGGTCCGCCGGAGGCCTGCCTGCCCTTATGGTAGGTGTACGATAGGATGATCGCTCAACTATAAGCCATGTTTTAACGCGGCGAGTCTAAATAAAATTAGATATAATTCAGATACCTGTACCTAGGAATTACACCCTCTACTATCTGGCATCCCCTTAAACCTCTGAACCCTGACCCTGAACCCCTGAACCCCGAACCTCATACAACTCGCTTCGGTTGTACCCCTGCACCTAGCCCTCGTCTCCAGAACCCTACCTGTCCTGATCGTGATGTGCCTTAGGCTACCCGACCCTCAGACCCTGTCCGTTACAAATTTACTATTAATCTGCTATACTATAAAATACTAATTTTTTACATTAAAACTAATAAAAACAGATCAGTAATAAAAGTAAGTAAGATAAGTAAAGTATTATAAGTAAACCAATATAGATAAGGGGTTAAAGAACAGAGGGATTCTTTGAACAGACTAACTAAAACAAATATTGGCTAAGATATTTTCAGTCTAGTGTTTACTGAAACTCCTTCATGTCAATTGACAATAATCTTTGCAGCTATTTACAAATATCTGTTAAATGGACTTCCAAATATGCAACTTGAAATCTGTCAACACTATTGACTGGTGGCATAAACTATCCTAATCCAAGATCGCCCCTATCCTTTTCCTGAAAATTCTTCTTTTTAACTTTGAATACTCCTTCTGTGTCTATCCTGGGGTATGGTAAATTTAAGTAATAGTAAATTAACCTTTTTGTGCATACCAAGTTTATATAAAACACCAGACAGAGTAAGCTGGATTTTTAGTCTGTTTTTAACTTTGAAAACCCCTCCTGGTATCAGACCGCTACCCACCGGAGTCTCCTCAGGCGGGGAGACCGTGCGCATAATAAGAGGCTTGGAAATTACTGGAGAAAACAACACCGCACACAAAAAATCAATTGCTACACAACCAAATTCTTTCAACAAAAAAATGGAATGCTTCCAAGAGGCCTTACCAGTCCTCCCCTCCCACCAACACCGCGACCACCAAATTTACGATTTACAGTTCTTACAAGTACCCGGCCGTCTGTCTAGCTTCTCTCTACACAGTATACAACCCCTTCTGCCCCACCGCAACACCGCCACTCTGCTCCGATGCGACGATCCATACGACGCCAATTCGCGGTTACACCCCGGACCCGGTCATGCTGAGCTGCCCCCTATACGAGCACAATTCGGGCATCGAGCATATCCGCCGAATCACTGCGCGTGGGCACTGGAGTGGTGGATACCCACAGGGAGTGGCGGAACCGATACATAGACCTAACCTGGCTGACCATCACTTCATTCACCTTCTCGTTAAACAACTTTGGCGCCTCAATATTCAACGACGGAGGCAGCACCGAAAAGTCGCCAACATTCCTACCGACCGCCAAAAGAATCTCCAAAAAGCTCTTGGAGAAACCCGGAGATGAAGGAGCCAGTGCCGGGAACCCAGCGCCAGGACGAAAGCGCCAGACAAAACTGAAAGACTTGGTGCCCCGGGATATCCCATTGACAGATGTGCCTCCCTTTCTCACGCAGATATCCGACGTCCTGCCCTTGGCGCACCTAGCCATGTGCAGCTGCTCGTCCACGGTCCAGCTGCCAAACGCGCTGGCGGTGAAGGGGGGTTCGTTGAGAATCAAGACATACGATATACAATACAAGACTCAACCGGAGGGACTAGTGCAGCTCATCCAGTCCTTCAAAGGATCGAAGAACCTGTATCTGCTGCTGGAATGCACCGAGAACACGGAGGAGCTGCACAACGTTTCCGACAGCATCTTCCATCATGCAGACTCGTTGCGAAGATTCGGCAGTTGGGCTTTTGCGGGGAAGCTGCCGATCCGGATTGGCTATTACCCCACCTCCGTCTTCCTGTGCTGAACAACAAATAAACAATAAACCCCTATACTCGCTCGTTGGCCCGGCCCCCAAGACCCTAGAGACCACCCACCTCCGCACTGTGCGGCGCGGCCCTGCGACACGTCCTACAACTCCCTTGTGCACGAAACAACCTTCCTCAAGTCTGAGACCTACCGCGACCGCAATGTCGATGCGGAGGCCCTGATTGGCCTACACTCGCCCAATATAGTGGCACGGAATAAGTCGTGGCGCTGCGCCAGTATCGGCGAATTCAATTGCTGGAACGACTTTCACAAGAACGGCACGAGCAAGCTGTGGAAATGCTTTCTTGTGAAATCAGGTTGATGTGGAGTTTGTGCACGACGTGCCTGTGCTGAGCCCGGTTGGGATGAATAGGCTGCATTATTTGGGGCTGGCGAGTGAGATTCTGTATGTTTAAGGGGGAAAGGAGGAAGGGGGGTTGTGGTTGAGATCCCCGGGTGATCTTGTTGTAGAACTGTCATGGAATACCACCCGTCGCCCTCTATATCCACCTATTATGTTATACTTGAACTTTCTGGGGAGTATGGGTCCCGTATGATATCATACATAGGTGGTTGCATGATATTCTTACCTGGAAGTAGGGCGCTAGTGGCTAACCGTTTTTTCTATACTTACGGGTTCCTACAGGCGGCGGTTTGTCAACCGGAGTTCATGAAGAGTGCATGCCAGCCAGCGCCTTCCAGCTCCTCTCGTTCGCGCTCATTCGTCAACAATAATTTTAATTGTAATAATTGTTCGTCACCAAGAAGTATATTCCGGTATAACAATTTTGATATATTCTGAAATCTCGAGTGACTGTTTAGACTTTTACTATACTGTACTTTCCCTATCCAAGAGGCACCATATCGGATGTGGAATCACTGGCTGCTCTAGTGAGGGTAATCATGAACGAAAAACAACCCCGTACGATACTCGAACACATTAACTTCGAGTGCAATGCGGTTCGCTTTATAACAGTCCATCCCTATTATCGATTCTTTTTATGATATACTTTCACGATCTAACTAACTGCATACTATCCAAGACCGAACTGTAGTCTCGAAATGAAATTATAGCACTCGCGTATCGGCATCGGTGCTGGAGGCTGGCTGGTGTTATATGGTATTATTCTTTGAACAAACCATGCATCTTCCACTTGCCCGCATTAATTCGGTAGGATCACAGCGGCAGAAGGGGCAAACCTGACAGACAGTGTTTTGATCACCCACAAGTCTCCACTTACCGAAGGCGAGTGCTGGGGAATACAGCAAGCTAGTATCTCGCTATCGTCCCACTGGGCTATAAGGTTCGCACCATCTTTGTGTGTAATCGAGAGAGGGGTAATTTAAGTATGTGGGTGACTTTCTAGGCATCGTCCGGCTCGAGAGCCCTGTAAAAACCCATTTCTATCGCCTCACGCCAGCATTGACGGGTATTTGGCGGATAGTTGGAGAGAATGGCATATGGCATCGATCATACCTCTCAGAATCACAAAGAATAACCCTGAATATCGCCGTGGAGTTGGCGGAGATTGGTGGTATGTGCGCGTTCTTGGATCTAGCTTTCACTCCTGTTGGAGCAGAGAGGGGAAGACGAGAAGGAAATGGGGCCAGATACGGTAGACTTATTTCTCCATGGTAATCACCAAGCATGGGAGAAAGATCCCCGAGGCCAGAAGGAAGGGAAGCCAGCCTTACGAAAAGCGAGGGATAAAAACTCTAGTCCTAGTGAAACGGTAGACAAGGAGCATTGTTCCCGGATACGATGGACCCAGGAGAGAGAGAAAGGCGTTGGAGCGAGTACTGCGGGACAGCCACATATCATACACCGGAGGAAAGTCTAGCGAGTGATGCCGCGTGAATTTCCACTTCCGGGCACTGGTAGAGGGAATCTCACAATCGTGAGTGATAAGGTACATATAAGGGAAAGCAGCGAGAATTTCCCGTTCAGGCTGGGGGAAGTTCCCTCAACGGATATGTGGCTACATTCCGGCGGTGGAAGTGTATGGTAGCCATTCGAGGCAGGAGGCAATGTTATATTAACAAGGAGAAAAAAAAAAACATAAACACGCTCCTTGTTCCGCGATTTCAGAATTTCCTCACAGCTTCTGGTCTCGCTAAGTGTACAGAGTCTCATTAGTGCAAACTCATGTATCCAAGAATATGAACTGGTTACATCTGTTGGAAATATCGATATTTTTCAAGCGCTACTGAGACAGCCGGGCTACATATACCAGTGAGGCGCTACCTTCGGTCGCTCGCACCCATCCGGAACTTTCCCGCCTGACCTGAACATACGGTAGGGCAAAAGACTGGAAGTGCTACTTGACTTGGGAGTGCATTTCCGGCGGGTTAGCCGTGGGAGATTCTCCGGGAAGTAGATCTTAGAACTTTAGGTATCATACCCCGATCCAAAGTCTCTATCTCCGGAACTGTATTCTATAAGTTTGTTCCATGGCGCTCCCTCCCTCTTAGTAATCGGGGGAAGCTGGCGTCGGTCCTCCAGCCGACCAAAGACATTTCCCATGTGCCCCGGAGGGCATGGGGGGTTATGAGACGAGACACCATATCATGCCTCAGCCTGAGTCGTTCACCGGGCCTTGGTTGAGGATCGTGTATAGCCAGCGCCACAATATGATGGAGCATTCGAGCGCAGTATCCCCTGCCTGGATCCTAAGATGATCTTGCGCCCCTCACTTGACTGGGACCCCCCCCCCCCACCTGACCAGTAGAATTGGATATGAGGTGAATTGGCAGTCTACCGGGCCAAAATACCGCCTTGTGTTGCTTCGATTCACCAATTTTTTGGAAAGCTTCGTACCGGTACGGTGACGCGCATATGCTAGCAGCTTAATAATAATAAAAATACCCGGCGACACCACACATTGAATGTTACCCCATTGTAGTGCATTGTTCCCTCTTCTCTCTCTAGTTAAGTCATGCCATTTCATTCTCGCCAACATGATCCAAGTCAGGCAGGCAATTCAACTACGCAATAACAGCACTGAGCAGGCAGGCAGGCGGGCGAGAGAGAGAGAAGAAGAAGGGAAAAAACAACAATAGAGCAATGTCATAGCAGCAGGCACACCATCATCACCAAAGTAGAATGCAGGGCAGTAGGCCGTACCATACATATGCAACACAAGAACTGAGACCAATCCCAAAGATCCTGCCTCGGACACACGGCGGCGGCTTTGAGAGAGTGAGGGAGCGAAAGAAAGGAAGATAAAAGATGTTAACCTACATGAAAGAGTACTCCGACAACCCCTGTTTATAACAAAGGAAACAACCGAAAGAAAGTCGAAGGAGTAAGGGAAAGAAAGAAATAGCCAGAATTGTAAAGATGATGATGCGTAAAAAAGTAAATCAAATAGTAATAGTGATCAAAAAGAGCTTCAAAGAAAAGAGAGAAAAAATGGAAGGAAAAAAAAAGATTTTTAACCCGATATACAAGAAAGTAACCAATCATCACGCCTTCATTAAAAATGAGTAATTCGGGGAGGACTCGCTTCCAGAGCCTTCAGTAGCTACCGTGAGAAGGAAAGGGGGGAATAAACAAAACGCAACAAAAATTCAACAATTAAAGATATGTAAAGCCGAAGGCAAATCAATCAATCGGGGACAGGGTATCATAAGGAAAGGCACACCGCCAACACGAGTACGCCGCGACTGCTACTTGCTAAACTTGATGGTGACCATCCTATTATCCCGATCATCCCCTACCTCATCAAGAAGATGTATTGGTTCCTCTCCTCCCCGTAAAGATATACCACTATCATCATGACCAAGCTCGTCCCCATTATCGGTCAAATCCACCTCGACAGAGACACGCTCTTCCTCAGCACCCACACGATTACTACCAACGTGTACCAACGATTCCGAAGAATGGCGAAGAAATCCACCTCGCTCGGCGAGCCACCCCATCCACTCGTCCACCCAGCAACGGACGACCCACCAGCTACCGAATGATACAGCGCCGTTAGTTGTTAAATCCCGCAGGGCGGCAGACGCTGCGGCGCCAAGGCACAGGTTGAAGTACCGCGGGTCTGCTCCTGGGAACCGGTGAGGGAGGTAGGTTAGGAATTGTGTCCATCGGTCCAAGACACTTTCTGTGGATGCTGAACCGTCTTCTGGTTCGGGAATCCCATTTACAGATGTCGAAGGTGGCTGCAACAGGGTGATAACCTCGGTTCGTAGGATTTCTCTTACCGCGGCAGAACCGCAGGGCAATTCACGGTCCACGATTGTTTGCGCATTGACATAGTCCCCCCAGTCCTTGACCATTTGCTCTCTATCGGGAGGGTTTCCGAGAAATCTAGCTGCTGCGTGCGCGGCATCGTTTACACGCAGCAATCGGTCCAAGAGACTAGAAAATATGCTAGACGGCACGATCTTTGCGTCAATGACATGCTGGGGTTGGACAGCAAATGTCATCGATATGTGGGATGTTAGGTTTGTAGAAAGATGTCGAAGAGCGGTCACGACGAATGGAGGCACCACTTGTAATGCTAATGGCGAAAGCAGTCTTATCATTTCCTAGAGAAAAGGTGAGCACAGCTGACAACGAGAGGGGCAACGGATCCGGCCAACCTTGTACATGACCCAGTCAGACTCCCGAATCCAAGAAGCAAGCGAGGGTTCGCCTAAGAGCTTTTGGACGGGAGTGGTTAGTGTGCCGTGAAAGGAAATGAAAAGCTGATGAAATTGTTTTAGCCGCATGTATCGAACACATTCTATGAGCGAGGTACAATGAGATCTGTAGATGGCTGTGAGAGTGGCTGATATGTCAGGGTCTGTGCCGGGCGGAGCGTATAGGTCTATGTCGGGGAGTTTAAGGATTTCATTTGATGATAGGTTATCTGCTTCATTACGGGAGAAGTATAGCTCGTTTTGCAGGAATGATGACACAGGAGAATTGAGAGAAATGCTCGAAGCTTTATACGAAGAATTTTTGATGCTGTTTTGAATTGTCTTTTGTACGGAGTTACTACTGAAGGGCGGAGCCGAGCCGTTACTCATTCTGCTATCTGTCAGTAACTTAGGCAGCAAAGGAGCAGAAGGGTTGAAGACTTGCAGATGATCATCCCCAGCCGCTTGCGCGGGTGGTTCCGATCCTGAGGCGGAACCTGAACCTTGCAACACTTTGGGGGATGACTGCTCGCCTGCGAGGCGAATACCACAATAGTGGTATTTGGATTGTCCACGGACTCCAAGTCTGCGTGTCTTTATTTCAGGAAACATGAGCCGGACTAGCTTTCCAAAAGACGCAGGGTTCAAAGGCTTAATGCGTTCATTGGCACAGATACCGACGTAGCGGGCATATACACGATTGCGAGGAACGGCGACCGAGGCATCGGGAACTCTCTCACAGTTCTTTTGCAACCTAGACGAACGGAGTTAGCTCCCGATGTGTCCGTAAATCGGAGCCCTGGGGGTACAGAAGACGGCTACAACAGGGGTGAAAAAAGGCCCTCAAGATCTGCTAGAGAGCCTATAGGACGGATAAAGCAGCCGCAGAGCAGGGAGGGGGAAGTTTACCATCCCAAACCGTAAACCTGCCTTGTCTTTTCGGCGGACGGTGTGTTTTCATCATTTCTGACCCTCCTAGCGAGCTCATCCAATGGGACTGTTTTGTTCTCCTCGGCTAGCCGACGAAGCTCGGCATCACTGTCCTCAGCGATCACAGACCCTCGTTTTGAATTCCTCCCGGACGAGGGTCCCGCGTTCTCTTCCTCCTCGTCAACAACCATCCCAGTATCAAACTCACGGCTCTCTTCATCTTTAGGAACACGATCCTGGCTAAAGCTCGGAATGTCTGGAATGGGCGTGGTTGGAGACCTAAGCTCAGGTAGAGGAATCTGCTCCGGGGGACTTCCCCCAAGAGCCGGATCGATGGGAAAGGCAGTGTTCGTCTGTGGAGAGCCTTCGAGAGAGGTGCCAATGGGAGGTTGTATTTCAGTTATCTGGTTGTGGGTCATGACAAGAAGAGATGGGTGGGTCATTGGATGATTCTCGCTGTTGTATGGTTCCTGGTTGTATTGCGGTATCCCAGAGGAAATCCGGGGATGAGCATTTGGATGGGGCGTGCTAGAATTAGAGGCGATCGAACGGGACCTAGAGCGTGCGGTCTGAGAATTTCCAGAGGAATTGGGGCCTTTGATGACGAAGGAAAATGAGTGAGAAACAAATTCAGATTATAAGTTTGTTGCCGACCGAAAGAAATGGACATAACGCGAGAAAGAATAAGGGAATGAATGAGTGATCTCCATGGAGCGGGGGATTTAACAATCAGAATCAGGGAGGAACAAAGGGAGCCATCAAAAACAAAACAAAATAGCAATTACCTTGAGGCAAAGGCGAGCCGGATCCTGAAGAATCCTCCATAGCCAAAGGGACCGGAGAGAGATGTTGTTGCTGATGAAGTTGGTGGGGCAACAGTGGGAGGAGGGGTGGCGGTTGTTGTTTCGCAGTATGTGTGTGGAGGTGGTTGTCAGGACGAGAGAAACGGTTGTTGTTGTGATGTTGATCCTTCACGCCAGGATAAGTCGAGGTAAGTGTTGACAAGATGCGCGAAATGGGACGATGAGATATCCACACAACAAGAGATTACCCGATAACGCTACAAGGCAGCCGACAGGGGTGAAAGGGACGAGAAGAATGGCCAAAGGAGTTGAGAATTATTTGATGTTTATCGAGGGGAACGTGTTGTTTTGGTGGATAAGGCACGCAGAGCGAGCAAGTTGTTTTTCTCTTCCCTTCCGCTTCTGCTTCCGTGAGAGGGGCCAGAGAGGGCGAGCATGGAAAGGGTTGTTTTTGGGGGATGGGTTGTCGCCCGGACAACGACAGCTAGGGTTTCAAACATGTAACGGGGGATTCCCAGTGCTTAGTCATGTCGCCATCACTCTACCGTATCCCTACGATGGGAGATTTGGGGACACAGGCGATGAAAAGGAAGCCCTTTACAGTAATTTAGCATCCAGGTCAAGCACCCGACCATAAGACGCGGAAACCGGGAATACTGGAAGGAGAATTATATCTTATTTTAGGGAGACGTTGGCAGGCTTGATAACCGGCCGGAATGGGCCATGATGACCCTATCGATAGTACCGGTATCAGAACAATATTATTATGGGCATTAAATTTTCGGCTGCACGGACACATTATATTGCTTGCTTATATAAGCATCCGATCTGGGGCTGGCTTCACCAACGGTTCTCTTGGTTGCTGTTTCTTGTTCCGATCGGGGGAAGGGTGGGGATATCACTGGAAATCAAGGTCCAGGTGCATCACAGAGGCCATCACGGAGGCACAGATACCATATGCCTCCATTTATCGGGCGGTGATAATTGTTCGAAAGAAAGTGGGCCGCCGTTACGCCGTTACAGCGTAGACCAGATACCGGTACCAACATCGTCCTAGCGAACGGTATGATATGTACCTCAGTTACCAAAAATTGACGTAATTCGCTGGATGTCTGCCGGCATTGCATCAACGCAAGCCAGCGACATGCCAGCAACAGCAGGCAGGAGAAAACAACAACTCTTGAAGCAGCAGGGAGGACACAACTTTAGTAAAGCAAGCAACTCACCATTCCTTATTTATTTTTTCCCCCTTCAACTCTCCCTCCCTCGCTGCATCAGGAGAAGGTGGAAGAAAAAAAAGATTAGCCCAGCCCAGACGCTGTGTCGCCCCCTGGTTACAATAGTCTACCGTAGTCCAGTTTTTCCCGTACCGGTACCGGTAGTTCGATAGGAAAAAAACCGGAAAAAAAGTAACGCCTGTTGCCCGTCCATTTGAAGCAGTCGGTCAACAGACTTCTCAAACCACTCCCTCACTTCAAGGCCACCCTGTCAATCCAGGATTAACGCCTAGGGCATTCAAACCGGATCCTCCCCCATTCCATTCTTTCCGCCCTTCCTTTCTATCCCGGGCTAAGCTACTACCATACCAGTATCTTGTCCAAGCCGGAAAGGAACCGTCACCTCGCTACTGTACTTAGCCTGCTCCTCCAACTAGCTTTACGGCCCACAATAACTTTTCTTTTACACCCCCATCAGTGCCGTCCGTCCCCGATATCACCCACCCATCCATCCATCCTCCCTCTCTCTCTCTCTCTTTCTCCTCTTCCTCCTCCTCCCCGCTTAAATCTTACACTCCTCCCTCCCTCCCTTCCCTCCCCGTCTCTCCTCTTCCCGATTCCCCTCATCTCTCCTCATTCTCGTTATACACGCTCCCGTTACATATCCTTCCGTGGAAGCCTAATTCCTACAACCTCACCGCCATCCATCATACTCACCCCCCCACCCCAGTGCCCAACCCGTCCTTCCTACAGTAACCATATCCAACATGTCTTTCCAAGACAAGGCCCAAACTCTCGTCTCTCAGCTCGACAAAGAGGTTCGTTGTCCTGTTTCCGGCCCCTCGTATCCCAGTTCCCCTGGTGTATGGTTTTGCTTATCTATCTGGCCTGACGTAGCTCTCTAAATACCCTGCTCTTAACAACCTCGAGGCACAAACCGGTATGTTACTGTGGATGATCTAAGTCATCTCGTTCTATCGGATTTGGCTAATCGTTACGCTCTTATCCCTCAAGGCGCCCCTAAAGTATATGTTGTCCTCGGACTTGGATTCGCGTACTTTTTTATGATCTTCCTCAACTATGGCGGCCAACTTTTGACAAATCTTGCCGGGTTCCTCATTCCCGGGTATTACTCGCTTAACGCACTCTTCACCCTCACCAAGGTTGACGACACACAATGGCTTACGTATGTGTTGATCCACATTTTCCTCACGCGATGGTTAGAGCACCCTGTTTCTAACTCGGGTATCGCATTAGCTACTGGGTTGTATTCGCATTCTTCAGTGTGGTTGAGTCCGCTATCTCTGTTACCTACTGGCTACCATTCTACTACGTCTTCAAGTTTGCTCTTATCATGTGGCTTGGTCTCCCTCAATTCGGGTATTCTTCCCCCCATGCGGTGTTCTTTTTGTGTTGGACCTTATTTTGATGTTAACAACCGATTCTACGAGAAACAGTGGTGCTCAGCTTGTCTTCCGCTCATTCCTCCAGCCCGTTTTTGCCAAGCAATTTACTGGCCGTGCCAACGCTGCGTCCTCCAACCTTCGTGCAAAGGCTGATGCTGTTGTTGGTGATAAGACGTTGTAAAAGGCTAAGCGATAAGGTGCCCATTCTAATGCAATGCAACGCTACCGTATGACGCATGCGCACGATGACACGATGGTTAGCTACTGGGTTTATATTTTGCCAGCATTTCCTTTTCTCGCGGTCAAAAGTCACCGTAGGCAAAAAAAAAATGGTATCAACGAGCGGTTAATGAGCTTTTTATTTGCCTTTTTATTTTTCAAAGTTTTGTTTCCTTGATATCTTCCTTTTTTCTCTCTCCTTTCCTTTCCTTTCCTTTCCCGTTTTCCTTTCCCCTTTTCCTTTCCTCCTCTCTTTTAGAGTCCGGCTTCGTTCTATAGTCTAGGGTTCCCTTGGTTTTATTTGGGCGCTTGACCCTTTTTTGTAGGGAGATAATGCAGTGGACTCCTTTGGGAAAAAAAAAATAGTCTGGGGAAATGATTTGCTTTGAATTAAAGAGGAAGGGAAGGAGAATAGAAACGTCTTGAATTTGCGGCCCTTGATACAATACATGATGGCAGTACTTTGGGGGCGAGGGAAATAGGTCTTCGTAAAGGAGGAGGAACGGGGGGGAGTATTTAGGGAATTATAGAGCAAACAGACAAGAAAGGTGTCCATCCTTTGTGTCTCAAAACCAGGATGCAGGACCGTCGTCCGTCTCGGCAACGAACTCAAAATTTGACGAATATACTAAAGCGCTGAAAGCTTCTAACTCCTTTTGTTGCTCAATAACCTGCCCAATCACGACGTGTTAGCAACGTTGGACCTACCAAGAATTCACACATAGCTTCGCTGTACAATAAAAAGCACTGCAGCGTTGTCCGGCGTGGGATGAGGGGATCGAGAGGGGCGCGGGATGAAATCGGAGGGAGAGGGAGAGGGAAGAGGGAGAGGTAACACACTTGCAAGTATTCATTCGGCACTCCATTCCCAATCAAATGCCCCTGTCTCGCGAGCACAGCGAGCACGCTGGCAAACTTTGTCGTTGCAGCATCGTCCTCCATCAACGCCTTCTCCTCGCCACCATCGCGTGTGGGTGTGATGCGGCTCTCCATCGTTATGGTGGCCGGGAGTGCCATGGCCTTCTGCTTGAATGCCCCATCGGCGAGTTTCTCCAGCAAGAAGTTGAAGCCGGCGTCCAGCATTTTGCGTGTCACGGCAGAGGAGTTGGGAGAGTCTATCAGGTCCGAGGTCTCGTCCAGGAGGCGGCGGAGGGACGGGGAGACGATGTCCAGATCTTCGCCCTCGGGGGTTGCCGCGATGCCGGATTCGGCCAGGACTATGGCTTCGTCGGAGCGTGGGGGGAGGAGGAATGGAAGCCAGATACTGGTGGGTCTTGTGTGGTTAGCTTGCTGGGGGTGCGGGTTTGGGACGGGTCTCCCACGTGGGGGAGAAGCTATCGTGATTGTGGTCACGATACGGGGTGGGAGAAATTGGGCTTGCTTACCTGGATTCACCTTCCGCCTCGATGATCTTCCGGGTCTCGAGGATTAGCTGCTTCATTTGTCCCAGTGAGATGGTGTCCCTCGCTGTCCATCTTTAGATCCAGGCTTGTCAGTTTTTATTTCAACCCTCAACCATCGTAGTGGAGCTGCCTTCCGCCATGCATTGAATGTGAGGAGCGAGTGAAAGAAAGGAAGAAGAAAAGTAAAATGAGACATACGAAGCGGAAACCTCCCGAACGGCTTGATCGACCCTCTGAAGGAGTCGTCGCCATCCTTGGTTCAGTAACCACCAAGAGAAGGTTAGGTACTGCTGGTTGGTTGCCATGTCCGTGCCATAACCCCCGGTCTCATGATCTTCCAGGCGAATGGTAGGCTCGCCGTCGCGCGCCGATAGGGTGACGACGGAGGATAGGTAGTTTTTACGGCCGAGGAGGTTGAGTTGGACTCTGGTTAGTAAACTAAGCAGGGTAAGGGTGTACAGCAGGGTGAAGGACCGTGATAAAGCTGGATTGGCGCAATCTCATTAATTCGCGGCTCGAGGGCGGGGGTAGTGGTTTGCGAAAAACTTACAGCTGATCTTGATCTCGTCCCAAAGCTTCACCCTTGACTTCCTTGCCGGCTTCTCCTCGCCTTCCCGTTGCGCCATCACGTACGACTCCGAAGCGAAGGACTGCACAGATTGCGCATCGTCGTCTTTACCTCCGGACGCAGTGATAGCGGCCGAAGCCTCGGATGCCGCATCTATCGGTATGCCAGCTCCTGCAAGGGTCCCACTCTTTGCGATCCGCGCAGCCTTCTTCTGCTGTAGCTCCTGGGTGAGTTTCTCAACGGGCAACTCCTCGAGAATCAATTGGGTAGCAGTTGGGAGTAGGGCTTGCACGGTGAATGTGCAATCCTCCTGATTTTGTTCAAACCGCCGGCGAAGACTTCACCCCCACAACCATCATCCGTCAGTATGGGGGAATCGAATTGTCAAGGGGGGAAGGAGGAAACATCACTTTTCGCGGGCTATCCGGTCGCTGGACATGCGCTCTCGGGCATCCGAGAGCTTCGATAGGACATAATTGGTGACAAGGTAGCCAGCGCCGGCAAGACCGACGCCGATAGCAAAGTTCCTGCGGTTGCGTCTGAAAAAGTTCCGTGTTGCTGTAAACATTTGATTTTCCGGGTGTTGTGAGGAAGTGACGTTCCTATGCTCTCATGGCGGAAATAAGAAATGAGATAGAAGGCCGGGGATGGGTAGGGTCTGCGGAATGGGGGAGAAGGAGGAGGAGGGATTGTGGACGAAGGCGAGGTTCTGGGGAAGTACCGTAGGAGCTAAGCGTCCGCGAGCGAGCGTGGAATAATTGGCTCGAGATTGATAGGGTAAATGATTAGACGGAACCAAGCGTGTAATGAATCTAGTATAGGTATGACACCGTATTCGGGAGGTTTTTTTCTTTTTTTTCTTTCTTCTTTTCCTGTGTTTACCTTCCACTTAGCCAATCTCTTCTTAGCCCCTGCACCCTATCTGTGGTGAACTTTGGAGAGTGATTTCTGGATGTGTTGCCTCAGGCTGGTTGAGGACATGCAGGAGCCAGGCGTGTTGATCCAGGCGTGTCGGTATGATACACCGATGGTACGGGTAAGAGTGAGCTCTGTGCCAAGCCAGGCACAAGAGAAGGAAGACAACTCTCTCTCTCTCTCTCCAAAACTCGGTCCAGCCGCCAGGAAAGGAACGTGACAACCGGCGACCGAGGTTCCTGAGCGGTGTTTTGACTAGGGGTGCTGGAATGCCAGTTGCTAGCATCACGGCCCAGCACCCGATAAATCCTCATTGCAATTGCAGAGTGGGGAAGATCGGACGAAGTGCTGTACATGGAAAAACGGTGATAAAGCAGAGTGGGAAAACACGGGTATGATACTTGTACCCATGACAGGGTGAACCAACGGGACCTGGAGAGATGACTTCTCCCACTTTTCCCATTAGAAGGTGTTATTACTGTTATTACCGTTTAGTTATTAATTAATCTTCACCTTTGCTCCCTCCGTCGTCCCTATGTCGCGGGCAGGGATACTTTGCTCCTACGAAAAAGTGGATTCATGTGGACTACAGTATCATATCACTCCGTGGAGCCCCCCGTAGTTCCCGCGAGCCCTCGCAGGGCTTGCCCTGATTTTCGTTACTGCCCGCACTCTGCCAAGCGAATATGCTCCCGCTTCCCCCTTACCTTGCCCCTGCCGGTAAGTTGTCATATCCTTTGACTCTCTATTTTCACCCCGCTCCGTTTGGTGGGAGGGTTCCGTCCCTGTCCCGCTGTGATGATTGACTTGGGCCAACGAAGACGGCCTGGTTTCCATAAGGATTGTCACAACGAGGGCATCGCCGTGTCGCAGGGGGGGGGGGGGGCAAGGTAATATCGGAGTTGTTTTACCAAGTGTTAAGCCATCACTACCGTACTACCGGTGTACCTTACGGTACCTGTACCGGTATCATACCAGTACTCGTACGGTACCAGTACTTGCACTTGGTACACGTTCGTTCCTTTATCCCCGCTTAGTCATAGATGCCACAGTTGCGGGTGGGTATACCGGTATGCTTTACCCCTCAGAAGCATGAAACCGGGGGTTCGCTGCCCCTCCTTTTTTTTTTCGTCACTGTCCTTCTCTCCCCCCGCCCCATCCCATCTCGTGTCTGCTCAAAGAACCATACAAAACCGCCAGGTCACGGTGGAAAAGGAGGGGAAATAAAATCTGCACTTGCTCCGAGCCCAAACTTTGGAAAAAGGCGACGGCAACCGCCGGCACCCATACTATCCACACGACCTTTGTTATCCTTTTTTTTTTTTAAAAAAAAAAAAAACTCCCTTTCCTCTCGAAAGGGATATAATCCCCTGGGCGCTCTCCTGCCCTCAAGGGCCGATTTTCCCTCTCAACCCTGAGTTCCTACTCCAAGACGATGGGATGGAACGGCCGCCTGTCTTCTCACTGGATGTCCTCGCCGATCGCTCTTTGGTGAAGGACATTGTCAAAGGTATCAGTTGCTTTCACAATGCTGTGGTTTATTTTGTGTGGCTCCTGCAAAAATTTCAAACTAACCTATCCCCTTTGGATAGGTGTAATCTCAACCATTTTCTTTCACCGATTTTTCCCTACTGTCAGACCGAAGACTAGAGACCTATTCGATCTCACTTTGGTATGCGAAATCCTTAAATTGCGGGCTCCTGCTGCGTCTCTTGGAATCCTGCTAGGATATGGGGTGCCATGCGGCGCGACTTGGAAATAGTGCTGACCGCTCAAATAGCCTGTGGTAGACGATCCTGAGCTCGATGAGTTTATCAACCAACGTACCAATGTTTTGATAAGGTCGATAGAAACCTCAGCAGGCGTTGGGACAAAGCCCCAACGCGGTCAGGTGGCAGGTACCGGCTCCACGGCCCCCCTCCCAACATTACGCTCCCCCAGTGATGTTAACCGATTTCGAGTGTATACAGTGGAGTTCTACGAGAGACGCCCAAAGAAGAATTGGTTCTCAAAAGCTGAGGAGAATGTCTGCTGGGAGCAATGGATGTTGACTGTCACGGTCGTCTCTGCAAGGACTGATGCGGGTGCGTAGCGTTATGTTTATCAGCGTGGGGGCTTACTTTTATTTTCGGACTGCTCAGCTGACTTGTATGCACCATATAGACCGTGCCAAGCTCCGAACTTCTATGGAGGCACAACTACAGGCCGCTGTTCTCAATATCATTACCACGGCCAGCATGAAGAAGGACCATATTCCGCCGATCACCACCAACGAGGCCAATCCGTTTCCCTACCAAATTATCGTCTCACCCAAGGGCGAGACTTGGGGTGCCCGAATGGGGATATTCTCAAATTAGGGATTGGGGATCGGTCTAGATAATCTTGCAAGTTGGTTGGGGTAGTAGAATTGTTGAGGGCAATGGCGGGGGAGAAACAAAAAATGGGGAAGCTCGTTGATAGGGCTTTGCTGTACATTTGCAGTAGCATGCCTCGGTGCTGAATGGGAATTTTTTTTTATTTAGAGAGAGAGAGAGAGAGAACAGGGTTGTTTTGGTGTTTAGGCGTATTGATGGGTCATGAGTTGGTTCCACATTTTTCTTTCCCCCCCGTATCCTTTTTTTGTTCAGACAACTTAGCCGTATCTTCATTCCCCCCCAGCCCCTTGCGGCCGATGTGGTTCTGTTTCCACAAAGTACATAATATGTAGTTATATGATGATCCTTATGATGGCTGTTGGAAGTGTACTATACTATGGTTACCCACGAATGTAGAGATATGAGAGGAAGGGAGGGGAGGGGAAAAAAGAAAAAGAAAAGACGTCTCGTAAAGTCCAGCATGCAAGGAAGCACGGTAGTGTAATAAAAGCCGTGTGGTGTGTTCATTCACCCAGCCATCGGATCATTAATGGAAAGCAAGAAGCAATGCACGAGTGCTATCATACATAATGTGATATTAAGTGCGCAAGCTAGGAGGGAGCATCTGCAGGCATGTATGACCGCTACGGTAGAGCAGATGATTAACCTGTGGTACGGGTATCAGAGGCAGCGAGTGTCATACGGCACGTTAACCTACGGCAAAATATCCAGGCAGCAAGAAGGGGATAACGTCGTGAAGTAAAGCAAGCATGGTCTGGTGAGCAGAACCATTCCTCCCTCCTCCGCTCGGTTTTGCGCGGGGCGTGACACACGAGACGGCGATATGGAGGATACCTGTACTGTAAGATGTGGAACGCCCGCCCACACTTTCCAGACACCCAAGCAGGGACGGGGGGGGGGGGGTCAGGACTCCAAGAGCAAATACCCTCTTATCCGAGGGATCAAGGGTAAAGATTCAATAATGGTATGATAGAGCACGGTGCATAGTTAGGGTTTCGGCAGCAGCGGTACGGTGCCTGCACGGCACATACGAGAAGCACGACCCTGACAGGATCTCCATTTCCTCTCACCTCGATCGGCTTTGGGTATCATACCTGGCCTGTAGCTCAATACCATAGATCTATGGTATAATGTCAAGGAAGGGAGAGAGAGAGAGAGA
>LN891020.1:52494-71959 GCA_900010015.1 Tuber aestivum | reverse complement strand
AGAGAGAGAGAGAGAGAGGGTAAAGGTATGACAATAGCTCCTTCCAGGCTCTCGTTGAGCGGCGAAAGTGGATGCGGCCTACCGGGGCTCCCAACGCATGACCTACCGGCACCCGTGGCTGTGTGCAGTGGTGGTGGTGATCGGTGCTCCTGGTGAAAATGTACGAGTGGAGAGTGCAGTTGATCTCGGTATCATGGATAATCACTCACGCCTACAATCCTACAGTCTGCGGGGTACGGTAGACTACGGTAACATGGAGGGAGGATTGCAGTTCTATGATAAGTTAGTCTAGATATGATCTGACAGCCCACAGCCGTAGCCGGGGGAGGTGGTGGGGGAGGGGTGATTTCCGTTGTGCTGTATGATATCATGCCGTGATTGGTCCGAACTGAACTAGGGCTGAACTGGATGAGCATGACCCATGCCAAGAAGATGTGCAAGTGCAGTGATAGCTGTGTCACGGCATCATGGAGTGACTCAGTTTGGTCCGGTTATGATAACGACACGGGACTGTATCGTACCAGATGGTACGGTACGGTACGGTACTCGAGTACGGTACCGGTACAACGTTTTTTACTTTCTTCCAACGGTAACCTTACCATACCCGTACCGGTGTGGCAGGATAAAGGATAGTCTAGGGGTTTTCTGGTCATGTTCCGCAGGTCCTCACCCACAGAATCCCCCACCTGGGATGAGGCTTAGCAGGTGGAAATTTTTCACCGGAGGCATGGCCTTGCCTTCCTCAGAGAGAGAGGAGGAACAGAGCACTACAGAGCACTAGAGAGCACTAGAGAGACCCGTCCTGTACTACCTTCTACACCACCTTCTTTGTTGTCATTTTGGAGCTTTGTTTCCCCACTCTTCTTCTCTTGCTTTCTCACTGTGTTTTACTGTCAACTTTGTCAGCATAATTCTACTCTCTTATCTGATTTAATATCACGTGGCACGGTCAACATAATTGCACAGGTGTCAGCTCGGTCAATCACACCATCCAGATTACCGTACGGAAGACAACAGAGAAACTTCCACACCGGTACTTTCTTTTTTGCTCGTGTGCGGGTGGGGTGGTTCGCCTTTACCTAATATTACCGAACCCGGGAGGTTTTTAGCTTCCGGAACAGAAATTAATTACAGTTCTTTCTCTGGCCCCCATCCTGGCTAAGTTAATACTTGTACCGTAGTCTGCTAATTACCGGTATAAGTACTAGTACAGTACTATACTCGTACCGGTACCATACCAGTACTGTGCACAAGTTATTCCCGCGGTTGCCATACCCACCTCTGGGTGTTAGCCTTGTCACCTGGTTTCCTGGCAACCACGCGTCTTCCCCCGCTACCTCTGAGGAGACGGGCACACTCAGCATTTCTTTCCCTAATCACCGTCAAACAGGAATAGCGGACTTGTGAGAAAAATGTCGGAAACCAGGAAATGGACGCCGAAAGATGATGACGTTAATGAGGATGAGGAGGAGGAGGATTCTCAGGTTTGATTTTGACTTTCCCACTCCATGGGTGGGGTGTGTGGCTAATGGTGTGGTGATGGTGGAATAGCAATACATGAGTCAGAAGGATGCTATCCTCTTTGCTATCAATGTATGTATGGATCTGGTCCATCCTCTAATGACCCCCCACCGGGGAGAGCGAATAATCTGATGAAGTATGGTAGGTCTCGACCACAATGTTGGCACCCCAGGAGCTCGACGATGGAGATGAAGGGAAGAAGAAGGGTTCTACGCCTGCTTCGGCGGTGCTCACGGCATTGCAGTGTGCGTATGGGGTGCTACAGTCTAGGATTATCTCGAACCCGAATGACATGATGGGTATACTACTGTTTGGGACCGAAGCTACAAAGTTTGATACTGGTGGGGGAGGAGGAGGGTATGATCATTGCTATTTGCTGCTGGATCTTGATATTCCCGATGCGGAGGGGATTAAAGGGCTGAAGAATATTATTGAAGGTTTGCGTCACCGCTTCTTGGTTCCTGGAGCCGATGATAACGGTAGCGGCGACATGTGCTAGATCCCCAAGAGTCCGAACCCCTTCTTAAGCCGGCCAAGGAGCAGGTCTCCATGGCCAATGTCCTCTTCGCCGTGAATCAAATATTCACGACCAAAGCTGCAAACTTCCAATCCCGTCGGCTGTTTATAGTAACCGACGAAGACGACCCGCATAGCACCGACAAGGCGCTCAAGAATAGCTCTATAACCCGTGCTCGGGACCTCTACGACCTCGGTGTCCGGATTGACCCATTCTTCATCTACAACCCGGCGAAGGGCGGCTTCGACTCGTCAAAGTTCTACGATGATATCGTGTACCGCTCTCACACGGACGAGGAGGATGACCCCCAGGCTGCTGTGAGTGGTAGGATGCGCTTGAAGCAAATGGTCTCGAGCATAAAGTCGAAATCAATGCCTAAGCGTGCTCTCTTCACCAACAAACTCGAATTGGGCCCTGGTCTAGTAATCGGCGTGAAAGGCTACCTCCTGTTCAAGCGCCAGGAGAAGGCTAGAAGTCACTACGTCTACACCAGCGGTGAAAAAGCGCAGATGGTGAAAGGCGTGACAACCCGGCTCGCCGAAGAGACTGCGAAGGTGGTCGACAAGGCCGAGATCCGCAAAGCTTACAAGTTCGGTGGCGAGCAGATATCGTTCACCCCCGAGGAAATGAAGGCCATGAGGAACTTTGGCGAGCCGATTATCAGGGTTATCGGCTTCAAGCCTGCGTCCACGCTGAGGTTTGACATGAATGTTAAGCCTGCGAACTTCATATACCCCGACGAAACTGGGTACGTTGGTTCGACGAGAGTCTTCGCGGCACTACACGCAACGCTGGTGAGGGATGAGAAAGTGGGCATCGCCTGGTGCATCCCTCGCAAGAACGCCGCGCCTCAGATCGTGGCTATTCTTCCCAGCGTTGAAGAGCTCGGGGATGATGGTGTACAGCTTACTCCCCCGGGATTCTTCCTTATACATTTGCCTTTCGCAGACGACGTTAGGCAGAACCCGGAGAATAAACTTGTTCGCGGTATGCATGCTACCCCTCCCAAGGTGTGAGTGTGCTGGGCAATGGCTGATAAAAAACGCTAGCCCCTGCCCCCCTGATCGACCGCATGCGCGCCGTTGTAAAACAGCTGCACATGCCAAGGGGCTACGTACCGGACAAATACTCTAACCCCTCACTCCAATGGCACTACCGCATCCTACAAGCCATCGCCCTGGACGAGGATATGCCCGCCCAACCAACCGACACCACGCTGCCGAAATACAAACTCATAGACAAGCATGCAGGCACTTACTGCCGGGAGTGGGGTGTGGAGCTGGAAAAATTTGCGGGAAATCTCGCCACCCCGGCCGCGAGGACTTCAGCTGCGAAGCGGAGCACGCTGGTCAAGGGGGAGGGCGTGCCGAGGAAGAAGGTTAAGGGTGAGGATAGAGGGGAGGGGGATGAAGTCATGGCCACGTGGAGGAGCGGCGGAGTTGGGAGGCTTACGGTTGCGAAGTTGAGGGCGTGGTTGGAAGGGAAGGGATTGGATACTAGTGGGAGGAAGGTGGATTTGGTGGCGAGAGTTGAAAGGACTTTGGGTGGGTAGTGTTTGTTACGCCAAAACTCTGGAGGCATGTGCGGTTGGTGGATGTCCTGTACAGTACTTGTACTATGATGTGTATGCTTGAATGATATGATTTGGAGGGGCGAGTGATTTGTCATGAGTATTTCTCCCGACTAATGCCATGCATTTGTGTTTGTGGTTTGTCCACTAGAAAAAAAAAAAAAAGATTATACCACCAAGCATCCAAGCGGGCGGAATCTTCACGTAGATAGAGTGTTGCGTAGGCAGATCGGGCCTGGCGGAGGGAAATCTCATTAAGACCTATTGGAATTAGGGTATTGAAAGCGAGAAGATAGACCATCTATCATATGCCGACTTCCATCTCACCCCCCTGCTTTGACTTTCGGCAGATGCGACAACCATCGGGAAGTCAGTTAGCAAAGTTGACAAACGGCCTAGCAGCTGAATCAGCTGCAGAACAAACTACTCGAGGATCGCCAACAAATTAAACCGTCAAATCTATCAGTATACACTGTATATTTTCCCTTCAAAAAAACAAACAACGAAAGAAACAACTCCGTTTGTCCCCTCCCCAAAAAATACATCTTCATTTTAAAAGCAGAATACTTGGTGATCCAATTTCGATACTGGCTTGGCAGGCTCGTATCCAAGAGCACTAGTAGCCTTCTTCATGGCGCTGACCATGGGCGGGGGACCGCAAATGAGCATTTTGATGTCCGCGGCGGCCGGAGGGCATTTGTCCTTCGTTATTATGTTAGCCCTACACTTGTAAATGTACGGAACAAGGGAAGGGACAAACTTTGATTATGTCCGCTGTGACAAACCCTACGCCACCGGCCCAATTCTCTGGTGGGCTGTTGAGAACGTAGTGGACTCTGAAATTATCGTGAATCGCTGCTAGCTCATCTAGGTCCTCTTGCAGGAGAATATCCTCAACATTGACATTGGCAAAGATAAGGTCGACTTGAGTTTTGTCCTCAGGATTTCTTAATATGGCCTTGATTATCTGCAGCATTGGTGTGATACCAGTGCCACCGGCAATCATACCAAATGCACGCACCATATTGGGAGTGTAGACAAAGTGTCCCTTTGGTCCCTTCGCGCGGATGGTCTGTCCTATCTTGAGGTTGGCGATGCACTTTGAGATGTTACCGGTTGGGTAAGACTTGATGAGAAGGGAGAAGTGACCACGGTCAAGGTCAGAAGAGATAGGGGTATAGGAGCGGGCGATCTCCTTGCCGTCGATGGTAGCGGTGATGGAGACGTGCTGGCCGATTGGAAGACCGAGGATGTCATTTGCTCGGGGGAGGGCGAAACGGTAGCTGGAGGCTCCTTTCAGCGACTGGAAAGACTGAAAATTTATAGGTAAAGCGATTAACTTACATTGCGACATTGTGCGAGATCACGGTCCTCTCGACGAGCTCAAAGTCCTGCAATTGATCGGGCTTGAGGATTGTTCTTGCTTCTGCGGGTTCAAGGATTCAGCCGATGTTGCCTTTCGCCGAACTCTCCCCATCCCCAAGTTGACCGGGTAGACAGGAGTGAAAAGGGAAACTTACTTCCTCGCCAGACCTTCAATCCACCAAGAAGCAAAGCCAAACCCGCAGCATGAGGAATATAGTTATAGTCGATAATAGCTGTGCCTACGAGGATCAATCCCGCCGGAATGTACAATCCATGCAGGGGTGTGCTCAATAACGCCTGATTATTCTTTTGCTTCTGCACCATGATGTCGGAGGTCGTTATGAAAGTTTGAAGACCAAAGGGGTACTTTGTTCGGCAAAGGATTGCTGGTGAAGGAATCCGGGGGCAAGAGAGGGAACTTCTCTGGAGGGTAGGATGGTGGAGAAATGGACAGGAAAGAGTTTCCTTTCTTAGGACAGTCGGGAGTGTTGGGGTTGGTAGGGAAAGGGGAATGCCGAGTTTTTTTTTTTATGTTGGGGACTGGCGGGAAAGGCTGCACCCGTTAGAACCAGCCTGCCGTAATTGGAAAAAATGATACAGGAACAGACCCGAGGCTACCAGGAGTAGATTAGATCCTGGAATCTGGGTGAGGCTCTTAATATTAGATAAGCGCTTGGGCTATGGAGAGGCGATTGTCCACTCCTGGAATTCCAGACCCCGCCGTGCTATCGACATCAACAACATCTCGGGGTACATTCACAACTATCTCACCTTAAACTTTACATTTATCCATCTTAGAGCTTCCTGGTAGAATATGGCCCAAGATCCTAGAGCTCTTCTAGCAAAGGTTGATATCTTACCCCCCCGCTTTCATTCCGGCGGTTACTAACATGAACACAGGCCGATAAACAGGCATCATCTGCCCGTGGTGGGTTCAGCTTATTCGGCGGAAAACAAGATAAGCTCGAGATAGCAGCGGACCTATACACCCAAGCAGCTAACGCTTTCCGTGTGCAAAAGCTAGGTTCGGGCTTTACTATTATTCCTCTCCTGTGATACCCCTTGATGTCGGGAACACAAAGCTGACCCGAACCAAATAGGCAGAGAAGCGGGACAGACCCTCGAAAAGGCCGCCGCTATCCAGCAAGAAATCAACGAGCCCGATGACGCAGCAAATAGCTTCGTCGAAGCCTACAAAGCCTACAGAAAAGATGACCCGAGTAGTGCAGCCCGCGTGTTGGAGAAGGCAATCCAACACTACACCCTAAGAGGCAACTTCCGAAGGGCTGCGACGCATCAGCAGAATCTTGCCGAGCTGCTGGAACTCGAGATCGGCGACATACCCAAGGCCGTTGCGGCCTACGAGATTGCTGGTGACTGGTTCCAGAGCGATAACGCCGAGGCACTGGCCAACAAAGTGTTCTTGAAGGTGGCGGACTTGGCAGCGCTGGAGGGGATGTATCCCAAGGCAATTGAGCGGTATGAGGGTGTTGCGAGGAGTAGTGCTGGGAATAACTTGATGAAGTGGTCTATGAAGGATTACTTCCTCAAGGCTGGGATCTGCCACCTTGCTAGTCGTGATAAGATTGCATTCAAGAAGGCGTTGGATAGTTATGTTGAGCTGGATCCTAGCTTCCCGAGTATGAGGGAATTCCAGCTTTTGAATGTTTGTGTTGTGCACTGCTTCCACCGGTTATACATTTTACTCATCGGGAGGTCTAGGATATGCTCGAAGCCGACGACGGTGGCGACGCAGAAGCCTTCGCCGACAAGATCTTCCTGTACGATCAAATGAGCAAGCTGGACAAGTGGAAGACAACAATGTTGTTAAGAGTCAAGAGCAGTACGACAGCTCCTAAACCGCCTCTCCTCGGATGTAAATAGCTAACAAATCAACCAGGCATCGAAGAAGACGATGACGACGGCTTGGCCTAATGGCAATACCGTTCATTCCGCTTTCTTTCTCCTTTGCTCGGGTTACTAAAAACTCCCTTGTGCGGTCTTTTCTGTTTTTATGTCTTTTGGTGCTTCCGGCTCACGAGATGTTTCTTGATTGATTGACTTTACTTTGCTCACTTTTTTCTTTTCCTGTCGAATATGTATCTTGTAGGACTGATCGCTACTTGTCCTGTGGGTAAGTTAAACTTCGTTTGACCTTGCGTGCGTGAATTCCTTGGTGGTGTTTTGCCATGCTGTATATGATTTTTGAAGAAGAGAAGCCTTCTCGTGTCGGGAACGTAATTGTTGTGGAGCAGCGAGCAATTGATTAATGCCCTGAATGAAGTGAAGGGTATCGCACGTTTTTCCTTTTCCTTTTTTTCTACCCGGGGCAGTAAAGAAGGGCGAGGTCTCGTGTGAAATTGTGAAAAACGGCGACAGTGGCTGTGCTCGTCTCTTGAGCGAAGCATGGCGGTCTGCAGTTCACTTTATCGTGCTGTTTCCTAGTTTAGTCTGCGTCCGTGTCTTGGGGGGATTTCTAATAGTACACTCACTAAAGCATGTACTAACAGCCCGGAACGGCTCAGCGGAAACAAAGGTTCCCTCTTCTACAGAAGGAGAAGCTTTTCCACCATTGTGATTATTCTTCAGGGCTGTGTATACAATACGATATACATACATTCAAGTTCCCCAAGATTCATTATCCTGATATGCTAGTTCTAAGTAGCAAAGTTTCCTTAAGCTGTAAATAAGGAAGTTAGGGTTTTTGGCAATTTTGTCCTATGTATAATATCG
This sequence comes from Tuber aestivum, assembly GCA_900010015.1. Taxonomy (NCBI): domain Eukaryota; kingdom Fungi; phylum Ascomycota; class Pezizomycetes; order Pezizales; family Tuberaceae; genus Tuber; species Tuber aestivum. Next base: position 64,253 of record LN891020.1, on the reverse strand, counting down.
TGGGTAGGTTGGACTTGTTATGGACTTCTACCAAGTTTGACGCCTGCATGCTTTAGTTGATAGGAATCAATCTTCTTACATTGATTGTAATATCTTCAGAGGTAATTAGAACTCGAGTTTCATAAAAGGAAAGTACTAGAGGATACAAGAGACTATGAATGGATTAGAACAATACAAGAATGGCTGGCTCGTATCAGTGAATTCTCCACACTAAGCTAACATTTTTCCTTCCTTCCTCTTACTTGTAGACAATTGTGGAATTTTTGAAGGACGAAATTTGGAGGATTGGGTAAAATACAGTATCATATTTGAGCCTATACGAGTACAAAGTAAAAACTACATATTGGACCTCCTCTACAAACAATTTATTTTTGTAAGATACTCTTTTTACCATCTAAAATAACTTTAGCTTCCTGTGAACCTGTATGGGGATTTGGCCAATCTGATTCAGATCTTGTTGTGCTATAAAAGTTTTAAAGCCGATTTTCATGATATTGTATTGTATTGTATTCTCTTACTGGTATCACAATTTACCGAAAAGATATAGCCATCCATTGGGCGTTTAAAATAAAAAAAATTGTGGAAAACCATATAAATTTAGCTAAACCCAGTTTTACAAATTTTTAACTCATATTATAAAAATAGGATGCCTGAATTAAATTTTAGCAGTTACAGATGAATTTTAATGATTTTTCTTTCCTCTTCTTCCAAATGTGGAGTTTTGCTTTAAAGGAAGTAATAAGATAAGGCGTATTACTTCTCCAATTTTTTGTTTTCTCAGTTGTGCTGGTTGGAATCCATTTTCCTGCTCTTTGCAAAGAAACCTGATATGTAGGTTTTTATCTTGTACGGTACAGTACTGTACAGGCTCTTTTTATGAAATAATATATCGCACCGTTTTTAAATAGCATTATACCATATTCTATCATAATATTATGATACATAAGATAATCTCACGCCCTAGTTGTGTACTGTACGGGTATGATATCCTACCTTACTCCGGTCCCTGCTCTGGGGTTTTCGGCGTTGCTCGTGACAAGGCGGAGGATCTACTCGGGTAAGGTGAAGGGCGAGGACTTTGCTTCCAGTTACTCCCGCTTAGTCGGCGCAGGCGCCAGCCTATGATTGGCCAGAATTTAGACTATCGATCGACATAGCCCTATGTCCTGTCATTATACCCGCTCCTTGTGAAGAACGGGACTTCGTAGATAATTTTTCCCTGTTCTTGAGACCAACTGCTGGTTCCGAATTGTCGGAGTATACCACTTGTGCGAACACTCAAGCACTGCCACAACCTACCAGGCTGTCGTACCGCATATATGCTTGAACGCAAGGGGCCAGGCTGCGAGAAGGGAGGTGTCGAGGAGTGCACTAGCCCTGCCAGAGCCCACCTTGCGAGCGATATATAGTTTATCTATCTATTATGCATAGGATAACTGAGCTACCTAGCGGTCCTCATGCGCTACTCCCGTAAGGCCACTGTTTTCTCGGGATTGCAGCCTATGGTTCTTGGAATTGGTCTGTGATCACTTTCTAAACCTTGTGACTTATTGCCTAATTGTGGGATGCTTGTTGCGAATGGTGGCCAATGTTCATCAGCGGAGAGATTCCCCATCCCGACTCCATGAGGTTGCCCCCCACTTTTAAGAATGTTGTCCTCTTGTTATGGATGCTCACGTCGTTCATTATTGTTCCGGGCATTCTGCCCTTCTCCCAGAGCATGCGGAGGCTGGGACTGAGTCTGCAAGCGCATTGACGTGGACTCTCTTACGATGGTGGTGGCGGCGGCGGCCGGAATCTGGGCTGTGGCCTTGCCAGGAAAAAGACGACGGGTATCAGCAGATTTACGAGTGATTGAGAATGATTTATCTGTATTCGTTAATACGGAATTGGACGGAACGCTGCAGATTTCTCAGCCACCCCGGCCTCTGCGCCTACGTGACTATAACGGCATTTCCACCACAATGTCATGGAGGTCGGGGTGAAAAAACCCTCCTAGGTGCAGATTTATGTGAGGGCCCGGAATATTACTCGTATTGTACGATTGTACCATATTCTCTCCTGACTGGCTAAAGCCGAACCGGATATATCAGGATCAGAGTAAGGCAGGGTGCGATGTGGAATCGTCAGGATGGAGAGAGAGAACCCCCACCTCTCCTACCTAGATAGCCATACGGCGGAGAAGACGCCGTGGGGGAAAAAGTGTTGATTCTAAGGTGCGGGTAATTTATATACGTTTTGGGAATATGATATAGAGCGATAGATATGTAGGAAATGGCCCAGCATCTATATACTGTACTCAGTGCTTTGGGCTTATCATTTTCCCTCTTTGCCTTCCGGACCCGAAACCGGTTCGGGGATATCTTCGGGTGCGCCGATCGTATGGAGGGATAGGTGCAGCCCATGGGAAGGGCGTTTTTCTGACGGCGCGTGGCGTAGACCGGAAGCCTGTGTTGACCTCACTTCGACCTGGCACGGCTGGGATGTAAGTTGCAATATATCTCCAGGCTGTCTGCGGTGTGGCCTTGCCACTTGCGGACACTGTTCCGTGGTTGGTATATTGGTATGATTTAAGGCCAGGCCCAATTCACTCATGGTTCCTCCCCTATATGTCTACCGGCAGAGTATTGAGGTTGGGGTCTGCAACTTAGAATCACGTGGGGGGGAATAGAAAAAAAACCCCCCCGGTCACTCCACCCTATTGAGGGTTTGGGAAAGGGGATCTTCGTTCAGAGTTGTGATGCAATTGGGAATTGTGTGGCGAGAGCGGATTTTGGGTCGTCGATTCCTTTCAGCAGCCACCCCCCCCCCTCTCTACCCATGAGTGTAAGGATCTGAATTGCTCATGATAGACTGAAGGTGAGCCGAGCCTGGCTATCGCCCATTCAAGCGCAGTTAATACGATGAGCAGGTGTATGATAACGCCTGGAATTGGTTTTTATTGAAAATTAACTGATTAGTAAGGATGTTCACAAGTCCTTAGGCTGCATGTGCAGGTCGTAAGCCTTGCACGACACCTATAGAAATGGGTCATGTAAATCCTGCCGAAGGTGAGGTGATAGTTTCCTGTATTCTTGGCAAGAGGTGATACCAACTACCCTTCTATGTTTCATGATTGACTCCCGAGGGCAGGATCCTGTAGCCCACTAAGTATATTGCGAGATGCCTATCAGGTTCTTCCACGTACCGTATCACACCGATACGAACGGGCAACAATCACATGGAGCGAGATGTATACCGCAGGGTATCTATGTCCTGCCGGTACTCGTATCGGTCAATGCAGATGTACGGAGGGCATACATCCGCAGTAGAGTTCCCTGGGTCTACCCCTGGTTTTGCGATACTGTGGAATGAGAGGCAAATGGATGACAATGTGCAAAAATGACCAAAAAATACAAAACAAAATTAAAACGTGGGACTGTCATCGGAAAGGGCTGTTACCGGTACCTGTTCGTTCTCCTGAGCCATTCGATTGCTTTCCCGTCCTGATCCTTAAACGGGGTCGAATATCAATCATCCCTTACCTACTATTCCTCCTAACTCATGCGACATTTGACTCTCACTTTACTCGACTGCCAGTTTATGTATGCACCTCTACTCTCTTCCCTTTTGGCTCAGACTTTGGCTTCTGTTTTTCGTGTCACTATTGAAAAAGGGAGGGGAGGGGGAAACAAGTAAAAGTAAAAGAAGAAGAAAGAGAAAAAAAGAAGGAATGAAATGGAAAGCTTGGATTGTTGCTCAACCGATCATATTTGTAGTATCGTGTTTTGGTAAAAATTATTCCATTGCTAGTGAAGCCTGGGTCACTTGGTCTAGTAGGTAGGTGGTCACCGATGGCGTTCAGGGCATTGCGTTGGACCGTCGTGTGGTATGCGCACTACGATACTGTGGTATGTGGGCTTTTAGCTGGCTAGATGGGCAGTGCATCGCCGTACGGTACAAGCATACGCTACAGCGGGAATCCACTACTGTTTGTCCGGCTCGAGACCGCGCTCCGCTTGTGCGAAGCGCTGTATAGTGTAGCCTGAGGAGCGGGATCCCCAAGCACTGGAAACCATTACTGGAACTCTGCGAATGATTCCGGCCAAGTGGTGGGGCTATTTAGTTTATCGCTATCATAACTTATGCATGTTACCCATACGGGTACATGCTGCCTTGCGGCCGAAAGTTTGCGAGTGATACTTCGTGATGAGGTCACGTTTGGGGAAAGATGTGTTGCGTATGATATGTGTAGAATTTATGGGTTGGGGCATAGCACGGGAACCCCTATGCGGCGGGCATGCTCCAAGGGCTGGCCTGACACCCACAGGGACAAACTGGTATGGTATCATACCCACGGATCTGGTTTACTAAGGTGATAGCTTCTGGGAGTGCTTTGAGACTTGGGCGCAAATTGAGCTCTGTGGACCAACGAAAAACACAACATAATCCAAGGCCCGTTACATAACTTAAACTTAATACAAATTCCGTCTTGACTTACATAGCGAGTTGATTCTAATTGGAGAGAAAACACAAGGGTACCGGTATTAGAGGACCTGTTTTGTGGATGGGGAGCGCCGGTAGCAGGAGCTATCCGATTTTCATCGAATCTCTCCTCACCACTTGGGCTTGGTCCCCAGCTTCCCGCCATAGCCTCCGCTCCTCGTCCTCTTCCCATGGCCCCAACCCCCGATCCTGCCGCAGTAGGCACCACTCCCATACGAGGAAAGAGGCAAGAGTTAGCACAGTGAGTACCACGAGTGTCACGCCGAATATCCAGAGATGTCTCTCAATGGAAAACCTGTCGACCCTTTTTCCGTCCGCGGTTTCGATGTCCGAGTGGAAGAAATTCATTCCGAAGACTGTCTGGGGGGGTGGGTCAGGACGCGCTGCTGAAGCCTGTGGGAATTGGAGCACTTACGGCGACAAATGTCCCGGGGAGGTAGATTGTGGCCAGCATGGTTGCGATTCTCATGGTCCTGGAGTCATGTTTTGCTAGTCTGGCGAGTTCTATCATGCGTTTGCTGTCCTGGTGGTTATCGCGCGCCACGTCGACGAGCTTTTTGTTTGCTAGGGTGTAGCTCCGGATGAGCCCATCATTCCGAATTTCGATCATTACTTGAATCTTGGGCCTGTCAGTCTTAATTTTGCGAGGCGGAGAGAGAAACACACCAGCTGAGCCGTGTTACCAGCCTTGTTGAGTATAGTTTCCGTATCTCTTTGGAGATTTCGTAATATGGAAGTATTATACTCGAGTGTGTCTGATGCATCTTTGTAAGCAGCATCAGTAAGCAGCCCGAGGGACCGTAACCCTTCAGCATGTGCTTGCAGCCCTTGTAACACATCCATGTTAAGGTTGAGGACAGATATGGTGTTCAGGACTTTGTCCCGAAAGTATCGTTGTAGCATCCGAAGGTCCGAATAACGTGCTCGAACGCCTCCCCCCACGCCTCTCCTACAATCCTCCCATTCCCCGTCCGTCAAGAGGACACATTCTTGCTGTTTGAAGATTGTTAGTGCATGAACGGGATTGGTTTGCAAGCATCATGAGAACTTACACGTTTCACAAGCTCAGACTCCAAATCTTCGACATAGGCTTGCCAATTTTGCATCGCAGTCGTGACGAAGGCGAGATGCAGCGATAGAGGGCTTAAATGCTCCGATTCTTTGCTAAATCTCCCTCTCGCCAGGGATTCGGCGAGGCGGGATTTCACATCCTTCGGGGGCATTATGTGAATACAGACGGAGGAGTCGTTCTCGTAGTCAAATCTTTGGTAACAGCCAATTTGGCGGACCGACCAAGGGTCACGGTCCGGCAGATCTGGGTCTACTCTGCCGTGTTTTTCAACTTGAGCCATTCGGATGCAGATCTCTGGTGGTGGAGGTGTTAGTGTGGGAAATTTTCGTGGCGATTTGGGGGAGAGAATACCAGAGACGTAAGCTGTGGGGTGCGTTCCCTTTGGCTTGAGCAGGCGGCGGAACACAGCTGAGGAATCTATCCGTTCCCGGCCCTGTTTCCCAAAATTATGAACCACTCGCAGGAAGTCCGGAGAAACTTTATAGAATGTCAGGAGCTTTCGGAGCATTTCTTCTGTTATAGGTAACTTGTCCCATGAGTGGCTCGGCGTGATTGTGCTGGCAAGTGTTAGTTCCGGGCCAAATACACAGTCTCTGCGACTGATCCCTCTCTCTGCCTGGAGGACCTACAAGCATCTAAAATGGAACTCTCTCTCGTCCTGTAGGAGATAATTAGCGGGTGACGAGGGAATCCGATGGGCCAACTTACCGTCAGGATCTCCTCGAATGAATGATGATCGGCGTATCGCTGGATTAACGGTGCTACGCCCAAAATTCTCTGTTAGCTAGATACACGGGATCCGGGGTTATGTGGCTCGTGGCATACAGTTCGCATCCGGGGCTTCGAGAACGTCTAGTATCTCCAGCGAAGCGGCCTTGGGGCCATGAAATAGCCTCTTGGAGTCGTCGTGCAGGTTCTTCGAAATCACACTCCCATTCTGACTTAGGGCATTGTAGTTAGTCAGCGTGAGGGGATAGTTCTCCCATCCATGGAAGGGTGAGGGTTGGGCTGAGGTGGGGTTTCCCCCATGGCCAGAGATTGGCGGCCCGGACTGAGTCTGGGCCAATTGAGGCCAGATATTCCCGATAGATTGAGGAGTCATGGGCACAGAGAGCGAAGGAGCAGTGAAGTATTACGGTTTTGTAATGGACGACAAGGGGGAAAGGTTTGTTGGGTCTTATCGATACAGCGGTGTCGGGGGAAGAAGGAAGTCTAGATATACTAGATATACTAGATATACGCCCCCCACATAAAATATCATACCATGCCCCCATACGGGTGGCCAACCCACCGGTGGTTTCCTCTCGCCAGGTAACAGTATGCCTAGACTTCAATGCCCCCATACGGGTAGCCGACCTACCGGTGATTTCCTCTCGCCAGGTAGCAGGATGCCTAGACTGTAACTCGAACTGCGCTCGGGGCAGGTGATACAGGCATATCCCGGGCTCTCCACATATCATATGAGGACTAGAAGAATATTTCGTGATTTCGGTAGTGGCTGAGCATAGTCGCGGGAACGCACCCAGATTCGGGGGGCGGGGGGCGGGGGGGTCGCCGTGTGTCCATTTATCTCGGGGCGCTGGGTACTGGGCCGTAGGTGGGGAGAGTGCGGAAGTGGTGTAGTTGTAGTGCTATATAGCCCCTTGAAATTAACGCCACGAGTGATTCGGTGTACTTGCTTACATAATTTACAACGGCACTTGTACGCGCATATCGAAAATCGGGAAAGATGGGATTATAGAGGAGTGTCTTCTGAGCGCTTGTATGAAGCTATATCTCCCCAAACGTGTGATTTTGGTTGAGGGCATTCGGAAAGCAGTGTTGTATCGGCTTTTTGTTGATTTCATACTGTGCGCCTTTAGTGCTCATCCGCCGATCGAAGGCACATGTGCGAAGCAGGTGACCAGCGGGCCGGTTTCACCTGAAAGAGGAGCCGGGATTGTCACTCCGCGGGGTTACACGGCTCATAGGGTTGCCCGGTACAAGTTCTCGTACTTGTACTCGTACATGTGCAAGGTACCATAAAAACTCGAATAGAAGAAAAATGTGCTAGGACGTTGGAATTCCCCGTCTCGGCTAAGCTGGGGGGGCATCGCAAACTCAGCCCTCAGCTGAGACAAAAGAAAAGGAATATACGGCGCCCTTCTAGGTGAGGCAAGTACAACGTCCTACCGCATTTTTCTTCTACGTACAGTATTCGAGTTTTTACGGTATCATATCGCCATCACCTGTTGCCCTCGGATCCCCCCGATCAGAGACAAAACGCACCAAGAAGGAATAGCTTGGGGAGGCTGAGTTTGCTGGATCTCTTCGACTGCTATTCGTCATATTGTTGACCTACACCAGACTGCGAAGCCTATTATGGTTTAGGCCTTGATTTCTTCTAAAATCTCTGGTGGCGGGTTTCGGGAGTTTTTGCGGTACTCGAGAAAAACACTAGTTCGCCTAACCGATGCCGCAGCCCAACGGGGCGCGACGGTACAGTACAGGCCGAATTGTTGATCGATGGTGGCGAACAAGGATTTTTTTTTTTGCAGGACACAGGGGTGGGCGGGTTAAGTTACTCGTAGAGACATCATAGGAACACGGACCGTCGGAACTCGTGAAATCGTGTGGAAGATCTCAATTTGAATCCACAGTGGGCTGAGCTGGGTGGGTTGGGAAAATAACCAGTGATGATAGTAGGAATGGGTGCTACTGGAGGAGGTTAAGCCTCCAGGGGCTCGCTGAGACACATTCAGCCTGGTTCAAGCTTGGCACAATGCCCTGTTACTCGGGTATGGACGTGGGTGACTGGACAGCCAGGGATTAGAGGTGTCAAAGCTTCTTGCTTGTTTGAGCAATTCTTATGCCAGACTCACTCTTTTATTTCCTATGAGGGCAAGAACGGTCAGGCCTCTAGAATCCCTGGCTGTCCGGTCACCCACGTCCATACCCGAGTACCGGAACTTGACTAATCGGAGGAGTACGGGGATCATAGATTTGCCTCGTGCAGCTGAAACAGACTACTGTAGGGGCCTGTTTGGTTGCGATGGCTCAGTTTCCTTGCTCCATAACGTAAACACTTTTGCGATTCGCCATCTCAGGATTCCTGCAAAAGCCGAGCCATTAGCCCGGGATAGGTTTAGTTTGGCAAGTTGAGAAGATCAAACAAGGCCAGAGCACTCGGGCTGTATGCTAGGTCAGGAAAGTACTAAGTTAACCCTTCTTAAGAAACGTTGTCTGCGCATTGCGAGATTCGCCATCTCAGGACTTGGTGGCATATGGCCAAAACTGCTGGTGAGGTCTTAGTTTACCCTATTGAGTGAGTGATGAGCAATAATAAATAAGAGATACATTTTTTTTATTAGTGTTAGACTTCTGATGAGTTAGTAGAATAGGATAAATTTTATAAACAAAAATAAATTAAACAAATTCTATTGTACTGTAGTGTTCAGGTCAATTGGAATGGTCAGCTGTCAGTATAGTTTGTCCTGTCCCACCAAAGATCCACTTTGGCAGTGTCAGCTGGCTTGTGTCCCAAAGTTTAGAACATGTCAGTCCGTGTCTAAATTTTGTCTCCCGTAGTATAGTCTGCATACATTTAGTATTTTACATCAGAGAACCTTTTATAGGATTACAGTATTAGGAATCTAGCTTTGAGAATCAACAACTGCCTACAACTCCAACATATTCTCAGTGCCACTACCCCCAATAGTACCAACAACTTCCTGATTACCCAACAATGTAGTTTTCCACTCTGCAATACTTACATCCCTTCTAATACCTCCTGTTTGCTCTAAGGTTATATTATAAAGAAAACCTTCTGGAAGTCTATTTTCCCTGTAATCAGCCAGCCCACTGGCATTGTCCTCCTGATTTCCCACTGTACTAATTTTAAAATTAGTGCTCAGTTGATTTCCTGCAGGAGAATCTTGTACTATTGCATCTTGTATACTAGTAATAGCTAGTGGAACATTCTCATCATCACTTGCATCTTGCCCATCATCAGGTAACTCTTCAACCCCTCTGTGATCCACATTAGTACCTATAACAACCTTTCTAATCTCTTCAGACTTGGTTAATAGTTGACGGACCAAGTCTGGAGATGAAATATAGTTTCAGGATAGACCAAAAGTCTTGACTTTGCAGTTACTTTGGACTTTTAAAATTAGTATGTTCTGATCTGGATGCTGCAACTACTGGGAAGCATTAAGTATCCAGCATGTGGTTTGATTGTATAACTCTATAATGTTATCCCCTATCCTAATATTTCCTAGTAGAATTCTATCTTCAAGTTGCTTTCTCACTATTTCCTGGAAATACTCAGCTGCAGTAAGCTTGATGTGATGTTTATAAACTCACTGCAATCCAATATTACAAGGTTGAAGAATACCTGTGCAACTAGCTAGTACAAAAACTACAATCAACCAGAGATTTGTTTCTTCTAGCTACTTTAACATGGCCTCACTATGATAAAATTTCTAATAATTTATATAGATAATCATCTTCAAATTCATAGGAAGGGAATACTGGACTAATATATGTGAACGATATAGGATAATGATGCTTTCAAAGTAAACCTTTATTGTACTTAAACTACTCCAGTAATAAGTTGGATTAGTAGAGAAAATATAATTCTCTGTCTCTTCAGGTGCATAGTATTCCATACTAGGCAGAGATCTACTTGTTTTTCCATACTAGACTGATTGCGTAGGTAAAAGATTCTCAGACACAGAGGTAGATATCAAGGAGGTAAAAGCTCTTTTTTCCTTATAGCTATGGACTTCAACCTGCTTGGCCTCCTTCTGCTTATAAGTATGATCAGTCCCACCAGGTACTAAGATGATTCCAGTTTGGTCACAGTTAACAATAAGAAATTTATGAATCTGCTGTGTATAAATAAAAAATACCAGATAGAGAAAGGTTTCATAACAGTACTGCTCCCATTGGATTGGTAGCTTTTGACTGGACTTTGTATTAGCATGATAGCTCTACATTAACTTTTCAGTCAGAAATCCTTTAGCAAAGCTTATAGAAATCACAACAGTTCTTCCAATTCCTTTGTCCAGAACCCTATTCAATATATTTAGTTGAATTTGTCTAATCACTTCAAGGATTGCATTCCTTGCCAGCAGAGTATTGATTGGTAGACCAGTTCGATGAAGGCTACATAGAACATCCTCTACCTGTTGAAAGATATCTGGAAAAAGATCACAAAGCGACTGGGTATCAGCTTTACTCCCTCCTATTACTAACATACCTGTACTTGCCCTGGCCAGTACCTCTGACTTCCATCCACCACCACTTGGAAGCAACCAGTTCTGTACTGTATTTTTACTAAGATGTTCAAATTTCTCAGATGCAATAAAGCAAAGCTGCAAGTTCTGTACAATTGCTCTTGCACTCTATACATTCATCAGCAAAAATAAAAGCTTGCGTCCTGTGCATCCTGTGCGTCAGACGCACAGGACGCACAGGACGCAAACCGCGACTCAGGACGTAACGATTCTTGGTGCCAAAGTTGGGATGCAACCGAGCACTCTGGAAATTCTCTGAACCCAACCAAGCACACCTTAAATTCTCTGGATGCAACTAGGTTCAGTAGCCATTCTCAGGATGCAAGCGAGCACTTCTACATTTTCAGGATACAATACCAGGACTAGACCTTGTGACCTAAGTCACATATCATGTATATTGTAAAAAGTGTCAAAATAAAGATGATTTGCATTGCTATTGGTTCTATAATAAAGTAGACGGAAAGAAAATCTCAAGCCCCCAAGTGCGAGTACCAGTTAGTACACTATTCCCCCTTCATTCCAGATGATAATACCATGGGTATTACTGCTAGATAGACATTCAATCCACCTGTGAAAAGCCAGTATTGAATACAACCCCGGCGCCCGAGGAATCTGGTGTCAAAGTCAGCACTGTACCTGAGTAAACATGGCTTTTATAACAGGCTGTAACTCTACCAATAATGGCGCCGGGGAGACGTCTGAGCCACCGTTGGAAAGCCGGCGTCGAGTAGAACCAGGCCGCCGAGCATGAGACGCTGCGCCCAAAGGACGTCCGGGGAATCTGGCATCAAAGTCAGCACTATACCAGAAACCCGCCAGAACTCCGCCAAGGTAAAGACCACTTTCATAACAGGCTGTAACTCTACCAATGTTGGCGCCGGAGAGATGTCTGGGGCACCGTTGGAAAGCTGGCGTCGAGTAGG
>LN891020.1:39350-50501 GCA_900010015.1 Tuber aestivum | reverse complement strand
TGGATGTGACAAATCCTAGCATACATCCTAGGATCCACAGGGTGCAACCAGACTTGGCGCCCGAGTACCAGACGCACAGGAAGCAGGGGACGCAGGAGAAAAAGACCTTGCGTCTGGATGCAGCACCCACACGTCTGACGCAGGATTTATTTTCGCTGATGTTGCTGATGCCTGCAGCATCAATCTTTGGTCAAAGCAGCCTATTGTACCAATTGATTTGGTGACAGGCATTAGCCTGAGAGTTATTTGCTTTGTATAGCTGATTAGTCCCTTCTGCAAGTAACTGGTGGGCTGTTAAATAACTAGGCTCTCCTGGTCAACTATCTAATGATTGCCGAAAAGGTAAAGCTGTAAGAGCTTTAATCTTCTTTCCTGTTATCATATTATACCCTCCAAGGTCAATCTCCTTACACTTTTTGTTTTCTTGAAAGTGTTACTGTTCCTATCTGTTTCACTAGTATAGTCTCTCCTGTTTCTCTTCTTTTGTCAAGGGAATTGATACTTGTCTATCTAAGACACTTTCTTTCTCCATATCCTTTTGCACTTGTGTTTGGAATTCATTTGTATTAATTAGTTTAAAAAATAATCAGACACAGGGTTTGGGACATTTTGACTCCAGTACCAAGAGTGAAAGGGCTAATAAGTTGGCTAGAACTTGGTAGATTGCGAGACATCTCTTACCTTTTATCAGACTGATTCTTATCGGCTTGTAATCCCATTCTAGACATTGTTGAAGAATTCTGCTGCTAATGTAATAATTATAATTTTAGCTAATTCTTTTTCCAATATCAAGATAGAGGGTATATGTAGTGATACAATTTGTTCTAGAGTATCAAATTGACATTTTTGAAGTTGTAACTAGGACAATTAGCTCTACCTTGAGTGACTTATGAGTAACATTATTCAGTATACCCTAACTACATATACTAATATCTATAAAAACCCAAAATCTACTATGTACTTTTAATCTTACTTTTATTCTTATTACCTGCTGTATGAAGTACTATAAGATTTTATTTCTAGTATGTAGCAGCATTTATGGAAAACAATTAAGAAAATTAGAAAAACTATATAAGCTGGTCTAAAGTTTTTTTGTGTTAGTATAGAGAGTCCCAACTCTTAGGACCTGTTTTTTTGTGTCAGCAATTGTAAAGTGTCTCAAGTGACCTGAATACTATAGTATTATTATTATTTTTATTTAAAAGAATGTTAGTTATTACATCTATAACTTGATAGTTATTATGCTAATCCCTAATTTCCAAGTTGGCTAATTCCTTAATATCCAACTTAGAGTCACAACTCCAGTTAGATAGAAGAGTTACTAGTCTCACTTTTCTGAATATACAACATATCAAATCAGTTTTTCCTAGGTAAAACCTATTGTAGGTATTCCTAACATACAAGGTGGTAAGTATACAGTATTTACTAACACTCTAATAGTGAAAGCAGTCAGCACTTTCGGCCTTAAAGATGGCTATATCAGTAAGTTCATATATCATATCTTTGAATGACTTGTTAATTCAGAGGTTTAAGAGTTGTACAAGACTAGTGTAGCCACTAAGAATAAGTAAGAAAGTAATGTTGTATGGTTCCTGACACCCAAAATATGCACCAGGAATTCAGTAATTTTCAAATCCTATTGGCGTTGCACTTCCTATATCTACTGAAGAAAACAATCTGACAATTAAGGAGAAGATATAGGAGAATAAGTACTAGGTTTTCTTTTATTCTTTAGACTTCTCAATAACTTTCCTTTATACTTTAAAAAGTTGGAATTTTGATGTAAAAGTACAAAAGGTATTACATCAGCCACATCTTCAATCCCTGTTATTCTCCCAATATTCTTGTAGGAAAAAGAATTTAGACTAGTTTTGTTATGATTTTTTACAGATGTATCCTAATGCCGATAACCTGGAACTTAATTATTCTATTACAACTAATTAAGTATGATATATCTCATATATATATAGCTGAAAAAGACTGCACTAGTACTATTATATGATTTCTTAAATGCCCTTCCCAGGTTTACATTCTTTCTGATTTCCATGGTAGTTTTACTATTAAACAACTTTTTATTATGCTCTTCTAACATCATAATAGATTAAATTTGATAAAATTTCTCAATGTCATACAACTTCTGAACCAGAAACCCTATTTTGCTAGTTCTCGACATTGAAATCCTGTCTTGGTATAAAAACTAGCACAGCTACATAATTATAACATATTTTTTTCAGCCTTATGTATATTTGAATGTCAGGAACTATATAAATGTAATTTCTTAAGCATAGTAGGTATTTTGTAATACCTATCAAGTCTAATATGAAAAGGGTTAGCTGTCCATTTAAAGCAGGTATCAGATAGGTATTAATATAGTGTAAGAAATACTGATGGTTCATACAGGTCTTATTTTTGAATTCTATATCAACTCTAGGATAATATAGTTACTACTCTAGTCCTAGTTATTTTCTCTTATAGTAGTAAAAAAAATTATTAGTAAAACTTAGGAAAACCTATTGGTGGAAATGCAGAGAATTAACAATATTTGATGCTTGTCCCGGCAATTATATAATAGTTTTGTCTAAAGCATTTTTTAATTCTTTATATTATACGTCTTACCTTCTAAATACTTAAAGGGGATTAGAGTCTTATGAAAGTTGCTTATAATAGACTTCAGAAAACAACTAACTTGTAACTAAAGTAAAGTTTCTAGGAACTTGGTAATCTGGAACTGTAAGTTTCTTCAATTGAATCAAAGCCAGTTGGGAACCAAGGATTGATACTTGACTAAAACCTTTTGTGCTTTTTTTGTCATGTTATATAAACTAATTCAATACCAATTTAGGTATAATAGGAGCTTCTCTAGAAAGATAGATTGTAAGGATGTAACAACACCAAACTTCAATACTTTATACAGAAAGCTCTTGCAGATATAAAAGAATAAAGTAAACAGTAAAATTTAATATCATTAAGCTGAAGCTTCACTCAATTAAGGTCTTGAGAGGATGTTGATTGTGTTAGAGTAGGAAAGTTCTTGTATAATCTTTTAGTAGTCAGATTTATACTAGAAACTCTCCTATAATATTATTCCAACTAATACAAGTATGTTCTTTTCCACTACAGGCTACTTGGCACTATTACTGTATTCCTAAAGGGTCTTAGGTATCAGTACACTCTAGCTGTTGTCTTCTATATGCACATCATTTTCTGTAAGGTATTACTAATATACCTGCTAGAGAGAATACTTCTGTGCATTAATGTCTTGCCAGTGGCTATCTATTCAGTTACCTAGGAGGGCTAACCAATTAACTCTCTACCTATATGCAATCATCTATGTAAGCTCCTCTAGACATCTACTCTCTTCAGTTAAGTTCTATCTATCTTGCTTGTAAACTATGAAGGCTCAGGTCTATAGTCCTCCCTTAGTAAGCTGCACTACTGGTAGGATACATAGGTACTATCCATAGTTCTTTACCTCCAGAACACTTCTACTATGAGAACAATCATGCTTTTAGAGTTCTCAAACAACTTCTAATAAGCTGATAGCAAAGAAGTACATGTAGGCTTAATTGACATAAAATCTTTACAGTTGTTCTAGTACTACCTGAAAGCTACCTGTAGGAGTCTTCAGGATAGAATATGCTAATTCTGTTAGTTTTGGTCTGTCTTACTTTGTTTAACTTAGAGAAGGTACCTTACCTTCTTCCCTTGTACCTCATAGATATCTTATGAGCAGCTTTTGGTCGAACAGATAGTAGCATCTTATACAGTGTTTTAGATATGTCTTTATTGACTCTGAGTTCACTTAACTAGAAAGATAGCCACTTTACTTATTTTAGTCCATGATGCCTAGGATGAATCCTAGGGCTGCAGGTACCTGTTAGAAATATTTCTGTCAAGTTATGGTATGTTTAGAACTCCCTAGCTTCTCTTGTAGTCTTCTAATCAATGTGTACTAAGTAAGTACATGTCAATTCTTATATAACAAACAATCTTAACTTTTTAGAGAATTTCTCCAAGAATATTTTTAATGTAAGATAAGGTAATAGTATCTCAAAAGTAGGGTAATTACATTTATAGTGATACAAAAATAGTCTCTATAGTAGAATAATATAACTCCCTTAGACAAGATAACTTCACCAAGATAGCTGATCTAGTCATTGGCCAACATAGACATAGTCACTTTACTACTACTACTTAGGTATAGCTATTCTATAAGTACATTTTACTTATAGAAATACTCAGACCACTAGGTATTTCCTGAAACATGCTCTAATATACCTGCTTAGTCTACTATGGGACCTTATAGTTATAATATAAGTGTAGACATAGGTTACTATAGCTTATCATCCTAGAGTGGTCATATTTGGAATCTAGTAAACTATTTATGACTAAACAAAAAACCTGTTGAATACCTATTAGGATACAGTTTATAGAACTGAAACCTTGCCTGAATACAAAGCCATTTCCTCTATACTACCTGCCTCTATACTTGCCATTTAAGAAAGTTACTATATAATCTTTTCTCAAGCTTTGGCTACTAATATTGATTATGATTTCTAATATCTGGATCTAAAGCTCTTCTCTTAGTATTAATATCTATCTTCTTAATTCCTTCCTCTTTTTTTACCTGTTCACTAATTATCCTTTATAGGATTTGCAATTTGTCTACTGCTTCTTACAGGGTTGGCTGACAAGACTTGCTTGACCTTTTAAGAGAAGTTTACTAGTGTTTAAGATAGGTAAGAACTTGAATTTTCTGCCTGTAGCTATTGATATACTTGATTCATACAATTGGATTAATACTTTCTTCATTCAATACCCTTTTAATAATTGATTTAGGTTTTAATCTATTCTCTTATTAATTTTTCTTATAGGAATTATCAATAAGACTTTAGTTGATAAATTAGAGTAAAGAAAACAAAGTAATTAAGATACTAGTTCTTGATACTAGAGTTCTATGGTACTAGTATTTTGTTCTCTTTATCTTACATTGATTATACAATATTGATATCTTTGTATTTCTATAACTCCCATACCAGGAATTATATGAATTCTAGAATTTATAATATTTCAATTTTTTTTTATTAGAAGCCTCTACTCCCTTCAATTTTGCTACCTATTCTAAAGCTCTCACAATTTTCTGATAAGTTATTCTGCTAACTTATTTTTAAACCTAGATGTTAAGACTTCAACTAATTTTATTCTCATATACAGACTTAATTTTATACTATTCCACTAAGTAGAAACTTAATTTTCGAATTATATACTTTTACTTGACCTCCAATATCCTCCCTGAGATATATCTTACTTAAACTCTTCTTCTGTTAATATAGTATTTCCTAGACATACTATTTCTTTCTGAGATGGTGAATTGTAAAAGTTTTTATAGTACTTAAGTTCAAATAACTATTTTCCTTCTGTTCTAAAATAGGAGAATAGAGAAGCTAGTTGGAAGATAATGAAGGTCTCTACTACTAGTACTTAGTTTCTGAATAGTAATAATAGTATGATCTTGACAATAAATATAACTTGCTTCTTTACTGAACTTGAATAAGATAACAACTCCAGCTTTGGGCTGCAATAGATGCTGATAAAATAAAATAAAATAAAAAAGTAATCATAAAATGCAAGATCAAGCATAAGTTAATACATATAAGTACCAGAGGTTTTTATGTCATTGTACTCCTTTAATTCTAGAATCTATTCCAATATACAATCAGCCAAAGGATTTTTATTAAAAGCTAAAACCAATTCTCATAATACTTGGTATGTGTAGATAAGATAAGAAAAAAACTTGATATACTTTCAAATCATAAAATAGCTAGTTTCTCTCCTATTTCACGTTGCATATAGTTAGCCAAACCAAGTATGACACTACAGCAAGTATAATGCAGCAAAACTTTTATTTTTCTCCTAGTTTTGTTATTTGCATTTTTTTTAATCTGTATATATGATACATGTTATCAACCACATCTCCATATAACTTACATTATATTAATTCAAATGTAAAAAGTTCGTATTTTGTAAAATAGAATCATATGATATACCAGAAGAATTTGAATCTCCTTTATTAACTGAACCTTTATCCTTACAGTCACTGTTACTAGTACCTCTACCACTATCTTCCAATTTCCTTATATCTCTTATAAGTTCTAATGTCTCAATATGAATCTCTAAATCCATATCTTTATCTCTATTAACTTTCAATAATTATGGATCAATTATGCTATCAGGTATGACAGAAGTGGGTTCAAGTAGTAAAAAAGCTTGAAGCATGTCAGGTAGTGCTTACAAGGAATAAAGATCTTCAAGTGTAGGATTCTCCTCTGGATTAGGAATTTTGACTAAAAGCTCTGCTGGTATAATTCTACCTTGAACAAGAATATTCTTAACCTGCTTCTTATGTTTTTTTTCTACCTTGTGTATATTAATATCATATAAGTTAAGTATTACTTTAACTTCATTGATAACAACTTGTATATTTTTTCTTGTTTTCTTGATGGCAGCCACCTTCATCTTTTCTACCTTTTCCTTCTTCCTTTGTCTTGTATCTCTGGCTGGGATCACACCACCTTTCTGAACAATATGATAGGAGTTGACTTTGCATAATTTCTCTTTACATATTCTGGTTTGAATACTTTGATAGGATTCACTCTAAACCTGTACCTGTGCAAGAAGTACTTAGATACCTTTGATCCATTTTTGAAATTGTGACTTTGAAGTAGAACAAAAGAATTCTGCTTGATCAAGCTACTCAGCTATACCCCGCTGACTCTCAAAATACATATCAGGAGCTGAAGGCAGCTCTTGGTCTGTATCTTGGCTGTCAAGAATCTCTGATTGATTTGAAACAGCTTCTGTCTCTCTGTTGGCACTAGGGCTGGTTGAGTACTCATAGGATCTTCCAAAATTGTTATTGTATTGGTGCATTTTCCTTGCTGCACTCTTAAAGGAAACAGAAAATATTACAGAATTTTTAAAGAAGCTTTTAATAGTATATAGTTGGAAGGTTTAACTACAAATAGAGCTGAGATCATAGAAGAAGGAGGTAATAGTATATTTGATTTCTAGGAAGTAAACTGCATGGTAAATGGCTTTATTGTAGTAGTACTTCCAGGGACAAAAAACACCAACATTGAGAGGTTGTAAGGCATAAGTGAGATGGAAGAGAAATTTAAAAGAACCAAGGTAATTCTCATGATATTTAATGGTAAAGGTAGCTTGATAGTATATAGTATGACCATCAAGTAAGAGTATTTGCCAATGCTTATCAGGTCCAACACCTATATTCATAATAAAGTAGTCAAGCGAAGAGAGTATAATATTCTCATTCGTATAGCTAGTTTGAAAAACTATATGAATTTCAGCTTCTGTTAAATTATTGTAGACCCAATTCTTCATGATTTTCTCCCCTGAGCAGATAATAATCACTGGTTTAGGAGGACTTCCATCTGCACAAATCATTTTAATAATTGTCATTAACTTTCAATTTTCTGGACCAGAGGTATAGAGTTCTGAGTCCTTAACCTCAGTTGGAACTATTACAGTCTCTCCTGTAGGGTGTTAAATTCTGACTCCTGATTCATCCATGTGATAGATGTATTTCCTATGACTGATGCCATACTTTAAAAGGGCATTCTCATATCCTTGAAAAAGGATTTAAAGGTTATTTTTACTATATGTAGCAATTTAAACTTATGTAATTGGTTTTTGCTTAATCGTATATAGACTTAGATTCTTTTTGATTCATTGATGGAACCACTCCTGTAAGGGTAGATCAAGTTTTTCTACTAGTTGTAGGTAGCATATTAAGGCATAAATAATTGATGGTATAGTACCTATTCCAATTTCCTACTACTTATAACAGTATCAATATTCTGTCTATTCTTGAATCTTGATCAAGATAAAGTTGTTTGCTACCATGATGATGTAATGAAGGCTTTCCTAGAAAGATAGATCCTAATGATGTAACTATACCAAGCTTCGAATCTCTCAAATACAGCTCTTGCAAATGTAAAGAATAAAAGTAATAGTAAAAGTTAATATCATTAAGCCTAAGCTTATTTCAATCAAAAGTCTTCTTGAGAGGATGTTGATTGTATTGGGGTAGGAGAGTTCTCATATAATCTTTAAGTTATCAGACTTATACCAAAAACTCCCCTATCAGGTTATCCTGACTAACATGAGTATGCCCTTCTCTGTAAGAGTTGCCTAGTACTATTACTATGTCCCTGGAGGGACTAAGATGTCAGCGTACTCTAGAAGTAATCTCTCATATACACATCTGTTCCTGCAAGGTATTTACCAATACACCTGCCTGAGAGAAAACTTCTATGCATCAGTATCAGAGTCTCATCAGTGGCTAACTATCAAGTCACCTGGAGAAGCTAACTAAATAACTCTCTTCTGATGTACTATAATCTAAGCAAGCACCTGTAGATATGTGATGTCGTCCAGTTAAGTTCTAGCTAGTATTCATTATAGGATGCAGCAGGACAGCTTTCTGCAATTTCTCCCTGCACTGTTATAGCCATGGGGCACCACCAAACTCCCCCCTCCCCACCACACACCTTTCACGGGGGCTACTGGGTGACTCCAATTGTGCTCTCAGCCAAATAATTTGATGAGAGCAGTAGCAGGGCCTCCTACAGGGGGTGGCTATGGCAGGAGGCTATATCAGGCGGGGGAGGGAATGGAGGAGAAAATAGGCCCAACCCTGGGCCAAACACTGGAGCAGGACGGGGAACGGGGGCGGGGACCTGCAGTTTTCGGGACCCCGAAGGCTCTGTAACAAACTCCAGTTCTATCTATCTTGATTGTGAATTTAGAAGGTCTAAGATGCTCCCACTGGTACAGAGAGCTGTGATAGTGGCAGGATCCTTGGATGCTACTCATGGTCTTTTACCACTGGCTGTCTTAGTCAGATATTCTGCTAGCCAAGCTAGAGCTTATTCTAATTGCTCCTTTGGATTTATTTCCTTATAAATATTGGTTATTTCAGATTCAGATTTGTGATTGTAGATTGGTTGTTAGAACTGAATTAAATTTTGATAATAAACCTGGGGTGGAGGTTGAAAAATATGTGGTTGATAATATATATTATATATACAGATTAAAATACAACTCAAATGACAAAACTAAGAGAAAAAAAAAAGTTTGGCTACATTGTACTTGCTTTGACATTGTACTTGGTTTGGCTGACTATGAGTAACATGAAATAGGAGGGGAATTGACTATTAGGCTGCTATTTAAAGAAAATACATAACTAAAGTAACTAAGTAAAAGTCTTAGTAATCACGTGATTTTGCTAATTGTACAATAGAAAACTATTGATCTCAAGTATTTAGCATATTTTAAAGATTATACTAAACTAGTACTAACTAAGTTTCTATAGGTTACTAGTATAAAGCCCATAGGAGAGTTTAAGTCCTATATGATGAAAGACAAAGTTAAATTCTCCTACATTACTTGGAGTTTTTCCTCTTATCAGAAATGTTAGTTTTGCTTTATGAGTTGTAAATTGTTTTCCATTGTGATTAAAATGTATGTGATTTTTACTGCTTCATTTATTTGAAGAAGAGAGTGTTTTCTTTTATCACAAGGGTTTTGCAGACCATGCTTTAGGGCACTTGTCATGATTTTTCCTGATTGCTTAGGCCGCTAATAAAATCTTGTGTTTAACAAAAAAACTCCGGTCCCTGCTCTGGGTTTCGGCGTTGCCCTTGACATGGTAGAGGATCTACCGTACTCGGGTGAGGTGAAGGGCCAAGACTTTTTTCAAGTTGCTCCTGGTTACCGGTACTTGTAGTCGGTGCAGGGGCCTATGATTGGCCAGAACTCAGCCTACTGATCGGCATAGCCCTAGGTCCTGTTATCCTCTCCTCGTGAACAATGAGAATTTGTAGATCATGTTCCCCGGTTCTTAAGAACAAAAAGCTGGTCCCAAATTGTCAGTGCATTCCATTTGTGCGAGGGCTCAAGCACTGCCCCCCCCCGGCTATCATAGGGCATACGTTTGAAAACGAGGGACCCGCTCCAAGAAAGGCGTCGAGTGGTGGGCTAGCCCTGCTAGAGTCTGGTTCACAAGTAAAATGGTTTGTCCGCCCATTTTGCTTGAGATGATTGAGAGACCTAGTAGTCATGCGCTACTTTCGTAACGTCGGGGTTGCAGCCTATTGTGCTTGGGGTCGGTCTGTGCTTACTTCCTGAGGTTGGGGCTTAACTTACTGCCTAATTGTCGGATACTGCCAGAAATGGTAGCCAATGTTCATCGGTGAAAGACCCCCCTACTCCAAGAGAGTGCCCACTTTTAAGAATGTTGTCTACTTGTTATGGATGCTCACATCGCTTATCCTTGTACCGGCCATTATGTCCTTCTCCAAGAGCATGCCCAGGCTGGGATTGGGTCTACAAGTACATTGGTATGGACTCTCTTTCGATGGTGGCGGGGAGCGGCCGGAATCTGGGCTGTGGCCAGGCTTCCGGGTCTCATATATCTATTTGGCCTGGCTAGCCCAAGGCCACGGGTCTCTGCAGATTTCCGAGTGATTGGGTACAATTTGTCTGTGTTCACAGATATGGATGGACGGGGAGCTTAGCAGATTCTTCAGCCTCCTCTGCACCTACATGGCTATAGGCCTACTCCTACCACGATTGCATGGAAGCCGGGGTGAAACCGCCCCCTTCCTGGGTGCAGATCTGAGTGAAGATCCTAAGTCTACTCGTACTGCGCAGTTGTACCGTACTCACTCCTGACGGGCTAAATCCCACCGGATATATCAAGGTAAGAATGAGGCAGCCTAGGATGTAGAATCATCAGGATGGGGGGCATGAGCCGGAGAAGACGCCGTGGTGAAAAGTGTTGGCTCTATAATATGCGGGGAATTTATATAACGTACCCGATGGCATAGCGAAAAATATGGTACAACGAAAAATTGTTGAAAAACAGCGAAAACTGGCTATTGAATAGGTGGAGGAGGTAGATTCAAACTTGATTTCACATAATTCTTGTAGTAATAGCTCTTCCTAACTGCCTGTTATTTGCTTGATTTGGGGTTTCGTTTTATTAAACCGCTCTGTTGGTATCGCATGTCGGGATTTTTTGTTGTACAATATTTTTCGCTATGCCATCGGGTACGTTACTCGTAAGTT
>LN891020.1:24065-39330 GCA_900010015.1 Tuber aestivum | reverse complement strand
AATATTTTTCGCTATGCCATCGGGTACGTTACTCGTAAGTTTTAGAAATACCGGTATATTACAGCGATAAGATAGGAAATCGCCCATCATCTATACACTAAGCCCCTTTGACCTTGTTGGGTATGTTGCTTTCATTTCCCTTTTTGCGTTCCGGGCCCGAACCGGCCGGAGATATCTTCGAATATGGCAATCGCTATCGATGGATATATGCAGTCCATGGGCAGGGTATCATGTCCTCTGACGGGGCGGCGAATGCCAGAAGCCGGACTTGAAATACCTAGTCTGGTCCCACGTTTGGTGCCTTGCCCGGCAGGAAAATTATACATCTTCAGGCTACGATATCTGCGGCCTGGCCTTGCCACTTGTGGACACTGCTCCCTTTTAATGTAAGATTGTGCGGTACGCTGCTCAGTGATTAGTTTATCCGTTCTGGGGCTATGCTGCAATACGGCGCTCATGATTCCTCTTTCATAACTCTATCCGGGTTGGGGTTTGCAGCATTGGAATCAGGTGGGGGGGAAAGAAAGTGGGAAAAAAAAAACGCCCTGGCCATTTCACCCCATTAGGGGATCAGGGAAGGGAACCATCATCCAGTGTTGTGATGGGATTAGAAATTGTGTCTCGAGGGCGGATTTTGAATCGTCAATTTCTTTCGGTGACCTCCTCTCTCCAATTACCCATGTGTATAAGGACCCAGACCGGATAATGCTAGACTGAAGGCACCCCGAGCGTAACCCACCGTTAGAAAACATATTTTCCAATCCAAGGTTCAGTTAATATAGCGAGCAAATATAACCCTTGAACTCGATCTTTTTTCTTTTTTGTTTTCTTGACGATTAACTGATGATTGATGGGGTCTACATTTGATGTCTCCAAATCCTCGGGCCGTATGCTCTGGATGTATGGTAAGCATTGCACGGCTCATACAGAGATGGGTTCATTACAAAACTTTGCCAAAGGCGTCGTGATAGTGTCCTGGGTTCTTAGTAAAAAGAGATCTATGTTACCTTCTATGTTTCATGATTGACCCTGGAGTGTGGACCCCCAACCAACCAACCCACTGAATATAGACGCCAATGTCGACCAGTTTCTCCCATGCATGTATCGCACCAGTACTAATCGGCAACCATGGCCTGGAGCGAGAAGTATTGAATACATGCCACCGATACCTATATAGTCAATGCAGATAGATGGAGATACGAAGGGCATCCACCCATAGCCCTCAGAGCTCCCAGAATATGGCGCTCGTCTTGCAATTGAACGGGAAGCAAATGAGCGACAGTACCCAAAAATAAAGGAGTGGGACTCGCATCAGAAGGGATGACTACCTTTTCATTTTTCCAATCCTTTCGATTCCTTCCCATCCTCTAATCCTCGGACCCCAACAAATACCAACCGCCCTTTGCCCATTATTACTTCCACCTATACTGCATTGGTCCTTCCCTTTATTCGATGGCCCATTTGTATATTATATGCACCTCTACTATTTTCCCTGTTGACTCCAACTTTGCTTTCTACCTCGGTAATACTATTAGTCAATTATCGTATTTTTTTTTGGAAACTATTCCATTGCCAATGAAGTTTGGATTTCTTAGTCCATCCGGGCGCGACCGATGCCGTTCAGGCCGGGAATGCAGAAACATAGAGAAACCTCTGATCAACCCTGCAAATGATTCTAGGAGGGCCACAAAGCTAATTCGTTCGTAGTTAACTAAGCTCGTCCATGTTATGCTCAGATGGTGAATTGCGGCCTAAAGTTTTCGAGTGATAATTTGTGACAAACTCACTGTTCGATTGGCTCGGAATTTTGGAGGTGGGGGGGGAGGAGGTGCGTCTCAGTATGTGTGGGGTAACGGTCTGGGGTGTAGCATAGGTGATCCCCGTATAGAGGGCACGGCCTAGCTGGTGGGCCTGGTGCCATACATACCCAGGGACCCAGCTTAACAGGGAAATGCCTTACAGGAGGGCTTTGATGCTTCCGCATAAATTAAGCTCCAAAGTCTGAGGCATGGTTCACCCCAGCTTAATTCCTAGGAAAGGACAAGGCCATACTAGATATAGATTCCATGCTCTAATCCACAGTATACAGTACAAAAATTTGATGATAATAGGAGGTATAATGCGAGACTGGGGCTGGCGAGCCGGGCTTGTGGATAGGGAAAGTTGGAATGGTGCGAAGCGCGTAAAAGTTGTATCAGGGGGGGTGAATTTTTGTAAGGCCTGTATTCACTCTGGGTTAAGGGCTTTAAATTAGAGAGTTGTAGTCTCTATTACAGTCCTTCAGTTGGCCATCGTGATGTTTAACTTTTAGATTGAATGTGGAATCGTTTCGACTGGATAAGTGATCTGGAAAATAAAGATAAAAAAATGGAAAAGGTGGAAATAAAGGTCAACTTTGAGAAATAATAAAAACTATGGTTCTGGAAGACAAGAGTTGGGACTACTTTTCTTACAAAAAGTGATAGTTACAGATACAATAGTAACTGTTATGCAGTTATTAATATGAATTATATTCTGTTATTCTTCTTCGAATATTTTGACTCAACTGGTTACAAATATAGTATAAAAAGATACTAACTTTTAATTATAGAAGGTTAAAATCACTTAAGAATACCTCTGGATAATATTTAAAAATTAACTTGATAGAAAGATAAGCAACAGCTTCAGGAACTATGTAAACAAGTACATAAAAGGTGCTGGTATAACTACTAGTGAGCTTGAGCATACAGTGTTACATGGCTGCAAAAGTGTTCAGCAAAGTTGGGCTCGCGGTAGTGGACTAGATAAAATATAATCATAGGAGGCTGTATAAGTTAAAACCTGATTATTGGGCTTTTTTGAAAAGTGCAGGAAAATGTATTGTATATTTACGAAATTTTCAGTTTTTTGGACATAAAACATACTACAGCGGTCATCTGAAGTTCTAAAATATTTTCTGAGCTACTATACACCTACTTTACATAACTAGCTAAGTAGTTAAGCAAAAATAAATGTTTTGTAGTTGAGGCCCGATAATCAGGTTTTAACTTATACAGGCTCATATATTAATAAAGCACTGTTATTTATTTTAGAATAGGATAATATCAGATCACTATTTTATTTTAATGTTTATACAATGACATATGGAATACAATTAACAGATTCTAGATAGGGTAATTGTAAACTGGTTCTCTCTTTATTTTGTTTTTTTCTTGTCAAAATAAATCTGATTGCCAAATAGCATGAACATAAACATTATAGTTACTATTATATCTGTAACTATCACAACTTTTCGTCAGAAAAGTAGTTACAACTCTTGTTGTCTGAAACCATATATTGGATATTCAAGTTAGCAAGTTTTATTGTTACATCTATTTAGCCACTAGCATTTAAACCTATTGAATTCTAGGTATTGCAGAGTAGCCTCCTTCTGGTACATGTCTGTGTACAGGTATTATATATACTAGTAGAAAGATGTTCTCATACATGACAAGTATTATTTTACTAGTTAACTATTTCTGTCATGTACAAAAACATATTCCTAGACATGATGACAGCTTTAATTCAGCCTTGTGTATATTTTAAAGTGTCTATAACATTACTGTCTGTTCCATTGATAAATTCCTCCTAGGTTTCTCATACCTTTTACCATATCTTGTATCATGTCAAGGTTCCTACCACTTTGAATAATGCTATATAGTTTTCAAAGTAGGTGGCACTCTCCTAGAGTGCCATACAGCTTAATGATAGTCATAGCCCAACAATGAATTTATTGTATATAATATGAAAAGTTTATAAGAAAGTATCCAATTTCCTACCAAACAAGACTCTGAAGCCTTTGCCATTTAAATTTTTCTTTTACTTTCTTCCTTATCAGTTTAGAAATTTTTTTTTAATATTTCTTAACCTTATTATCTACTGCTTTCTGTACAATGTTAAGTAAATGCTATGTACTATTCTGAAGTTCTTTTTCTACACTTTCATGTTTCTTTTGAAGAATCATTGCAAAGGGTTCAAGTTCATATGCATACAAGACTCCTTCCTTTTAGAGTGATTATTAGAACTATTTTTGTCATGAGGTGTGAGCAAGTTCTGTAGCTTTTCTATTATCAAGCTTATTTAAGGCAAGCATACTACTTTACATCTAGACCAAGCTACTCTTTATATATTTCTGAATACTGTGCATCAAGGTTAGAGAAAGCTCACAGAGACTAGTATGAACATGTAGGGAGTCTGCATGGTGCTTAAGAGAATGAATTATCTGAGGTATTAATAGTAGGTTGTAGTTTTCATACTCTGGACCAGAGAATAGTATTTGAGTTATTTCTTCTTAACTTCCTGAATACAAGCAAGTTTATTAAAAACAATAGTAGAATTGAATAAGATTCGGCCGGTTTTCTTAAAATCTGATAAAATAGCAGTAGGCTTAAAAGTCTGAGACCAGATAGACTCAATTGCATTAAAAAAATTGGTCTTGTTAAACTCCAACCATTCAGTTCTTCAAGTTGTGGCTGAATCTAATATATCTGTGTAGTAGTACTTGCAGGACTGTAAGACCACTATGTCTAGCACTTGTAAAAGATGTGTGTGGTGAAGTAGGAAGAAGAAGAGCATAATCTTTCTGTTATCATAATATGTGATAAACTCACAAGTACAATATGAGTTATGTCTATCAAGGAGAAGTAATCTCAAGGCCCCTATCAGTGTACAACAAATAATGAAAAGGCGATTAAAATACATGATCTAGTTTATAGTTAACTTGTTGTTTGATTAACTAATATCAGAAATGCTGACAAGAAAGGTATCCCCAATCTTGGTTTTTGTATACCAGTCTTCCATATCCTAGGATATAGTACTAAATATGATAAGTATGGGAGATAAGACTACTCCATTACTGATTATAGACTCTATTACAGTAACTAACTTTCAATTATCAGAGCTTGCAAGTGAGAGATAATGATAGGATTTCAGAGTAATGACTAACTGGTCTCTTCCAATTCTATCTGAAACCTGGTCTCATCAAAGCTATTGGTATCCTTATCAAGAATACTTTTTTCTTTAATTTTTTTGAATCTCTCAAACTACTCCTACTGCTGCTCAGGATTATAAGAGCACTTCTACTTAATATTAAGAGTTTTTTGTTTTCAGATATTATACTGTGATTGATATTTGAAGGAGTATCAGGTCCACATCCAACTTACTATAGGTAGTAGAAGTAACACATTATTATAGAAGGCAAAACAAGATTGAGTTTGTACAGGAACTGATATTTTGATACTAGGTTGCGATACCAATCTCATTAAGTTAATTAAGATACTGGCCATGGACAAGCTCTTGATCCACAGTGAGTTTCTGATTCGTAGTGATCCTTTCTGAACATGATTGGTATTCTTTTCACCATTCACGAAGGTGTTATTTAAATAAATCAAATTAATAAGTTAGAGCTGCAATATTTGATCTATCCTGATTGGCAATGTGGCCAATTATATACTGGATCTGTGCCTCTTTATCAATATATTTTTGTGCTTGTATGATGGTCATCGGATAGGATAGATCCAGCAAATAAGTAATGAGTAAGGGTTTTCTAATGATTCTATTGTTGAACTGTGACTACCATTGAGCTATGTGGCACTCCAGGAGAATGCTACCTAGTTTGAAGATTACTTAGCATCATTTGAAGTGGTGGGAACCTTGGTACAGTTATCCGATAGTCTGTTGCAAAAGTGACCCACTTTCAGCATTCCGGAGACCAGGGGTGTCCATGCATAAGCGTGAGGAAAATTACTACAATACGGTGAATATTGTTTCTAGAACCTTACCCTCAGATGTCGTGGTATCGAAAACCGCAATCTCTCTGGAGAGTGGGCCACTTTCAGTGCATACCTAGCTTTGCTCACTGAGTTGCCCGGATAGCTATTAACTAGGGTTTAGGTCTTAGGTATCAACCAACAGGTCCAAATGGTATAAATATGATGGTAGGCAAAATGGTTTGGTGCGCTTCGCAGGCGTCCCATTTTGATTAGAGCCCTTCTTGGAGTGGCCCATTACAAGCTATCGGATAACAGGAGATCCTGTTTCTTTTTACCCGACCGCTCCCTACGGCACCACCTTAGCCTCGTCCTTCTGCCAGAACCCCCCGCCGGAGCCCTTCTCCTCGTCCTTCTGCCAGAGCCCCCCGCCGGAGCCCTTCTCCTCGTCCTTCGGCCGTATCTTCCGGTTCATGTACTTCCGCCAGAACCCCAACCCCACGGCCCCTGCACCCCCGCCACGGCCCTGCCCCTTGTCTTTCGGTGGTATCCTCCGACCCTCATCCTTCCGTCGTAGCCGCCGCTCCCATAACCAAAAAGAGGTTACAGTTACTGCCGTAAGTGCCACGACTGTCACGCCGAATATCCAGGCCTGTGCCGCAACAGTGAACGTATAGACCTTTTTTTCGTGCACAAATTCGATGTCCGAGTGGAAGACATTCATTCCAAACATGGTCTGAGGGGGTGGGTCAGTATGTGCTGTGGAAGTCTCGGGGAACTGGAGCACTTGCAGCGACGAATGTCCCGGGGAGGTAGAGAGTGGCAAGCATGGTTGCCACTCTCATTGTCCTCGAGTCACGTTTTGTGAGATCAGCGAATGCTACCATGGTTTGGGTGTCTTTCTGGTTACCCTCTGCCATGGCAACTAGGGTTCCGGTGGCACATCTCTGAGTCCTTGCTATGTCGACTAGGGTTCCGGTGGCGGTTCTCTGAGTCTGTGCCGTATTGACGAGGTCTCCGACCGCCATTGTGTGGTTATGGATGAGAGTATCATTCCTAATTTCAAATTGTGCTTGGATCTTGGGCGCGTCAGTCTTAATTTTGCGAGGCGGAAGGAGAGCATCAACTCACAAGCTGAACTGCGTTACTAGTCTTTTCGAGCATCCGTTCTGTATCCCTTAGGAGATCTCGTAATACGGAAGTATTATGCTCGAGTATGTCGGATGCATCCTTGTAAGCTGCATCACTAAGCAGCCCGACGGATTGTAATCCAATTACATGCGCTTGCAGCCCCTCCAACACATTGATGTTCAAACTGAAGTTTGATATGGTGTTCAGGAGTTTGTCACGAAATTGTCGCTGGAGCTTCCGAAGGTGCGAATAGCGTGTTTTAAGGTCCGCCTTGCCAGTCCTGCACTTCTCCCATTCCTCGTCGGTCAAGTAGACACATTTTCCCTGTTTGAAGATTGTTAGTGCTCGTGCAGAGTTTTGGGCTTGCGAACGTTGTGAGAACTAACGCAGTCTATGAGCTCAGACTCCAAGTCACCAACGTAGGATCGCCAATTTTGCATTGCGGTCGTGACGAAGCCAAGAGGTAGCGATACAGGGCTTAGGTGCTCCGATTCTTGGCTAAATCTCCCTCTGGTTAGGGCTTCGGCGAGGCGGGATTTCACACTCTCCGGGGGCATGATGTGAATACAGACGGACGAGTCATCTTCGTAGTCAAATCTTTGGTAGCAACCAAACTGGCGGACCGACCAGGGGTCACGGCCCAGCTCATCGGTGTCCGGTCTGCCGTGTTTTTCAACATGAGCCATTCGGATGCAGATCTCTGATGGTGGGGGTGTTAGTGCGGGAGACTCCTGTGCTGGCTTGGAGGAGAGAATACCGGAGATGTAAGCGTTGGGGTGTGTCCCCTTTGCCTTGAGCAGGCGTCGGAACACATCCGAGGATGGTATCCACTCCCGGCGCCGGCGCCCGAAAATATGAACTAGGCGTAGGAAGTCCGGGGAAACCTTATAGAATGTCAAGAGCTTTTGTAGCATTTCTTCTGTTATCGGTAGCTTGGCCCATGAGAAACTCGGTGTGATTGTGCTGGTGAGCGTCAATTTCCACGCAAACACACTCAATTTTTGGGACTGATCCTTCTTTCTGCCTGGAGGACCTACAAGCATCTGAAATGGAATCTTCTATCGTCCTGTAGGGGGTGGTTAGCGAGGGGCGCTGGAACTTGATGGGTTGACTTACCGTTAAAATCTCCTCGAATAAATCACTCGTGGCTTCTCGCTGGATTAAGGGTGCTGCTCCCGGAATTCTCGGTTAGCCAGATACAAAGGTCTGGAAAAAGTAACCCGTGGCATACAATTAGGATCGGGGGCTTCGAGGACGTCCAGTACCCCCAACGAAGCACGCTCAGGGCCATAAAACAGCCGCTCAGAGTCGTTGCGCAAGTTCTCCAAGAACACGCTCCCATCCCGACCTAGGGTATTGTGATCCGTTAACATAAGGGGATATTTCTCCCATCCTTGGAAGCTCGGGGCCTGAGCTTTGGCGGTTTTGCTCTGTTGGCTAGCGATTGGCAATCCAGCCTGAGTCGGGGCTAGTTGAGGAGGGAGATTCTTGCAGGAGGGAGGAATCATTGGGATTGAGGATGAAGGAGCCATGGAAAAACGATGATCCCGCAAAGAAAGATGAGGGGGGAAGTTTTGGTGCATCCCGTAGATATACTAAATTCCCAGCCGACCACCACACCAGTTGCTGTTACACCAATTGCCAGCAGGGGTCCCAAGCCGCACCTTACTTGAGCGACATGCACACCCGGGTCTCCCATATCCAGCGGAATACGTACCAGTACCGGTAATGTAAGGCTGGATCTTGCAAAGGGCGCCGATGCCTCATGGACAGGGGAGAAGGAATCGAACGAGTGCTGTACGAGTAACATACAAGTACGGTACAAGTACTGAGGGATGAAGGTGGGATATAGGACGGCCGGGGATTCTGGAGTCCTTACCGTTCTTGCCCTCACACCTCACAGGAAATACAAGAATAATTCTGGCATGAGAATTGCTCCAACTCACGTTAGGACTGAGGGTGCGGCCGATAGATAGAATAGTGACGTGGGTCTGATGGGGGGCGTATTGCAGCGAGGATAGGGAGGTTTTGCTAAGCCTGTCATCATTGAACTGACAGTATCGCCAGTGTTGACAACGGTTCTTAACTGAGGCTAACACCGAGAGGTTTTGTTAGCGGGTGTATTTACGTGGACTAGATTACAGGTTACAGGCAACAAGTATCCGAACATGGGAGTGGAGGGAAAGAAGATCGAGAGAAGAGGGGGTGGGGGAGATTTTGGACGGATTGAATGGTACAAGTATGGTTGGAGAGTTGAGGAGAAGCGCAGATATCATACTTTAGTTTAGTTTAGAGAGCGCAAAATGGAAATGTATCCGAACATGAGACATTTATAATATACGGCGCACAGACAAATAATCATTGTCTCATGTTCGGATAAGTCTTACCTGTTGTATGGTGTGGTTTTTTACTGGAAGGTGGGTGGAAAATTTGCTCCCCTGCAACGCTTGCTCAACTGCAGTTGGCAGTGAGGAAAACCTTGCTGCAACATGCATAACCCATCACAAAGTAGGCGCAGTTGGAACGGCGACCGTCGCATCAAAATCTCCCTCATGGAGGACTTCACGGAGGAATCTGGAAGGGATTTGGAAAGGATCTTGGTATGTTTTCACACTAAAATCTGGAAAATCAACTTCTACGGTGCTCGTTGATTGTGGATTTTCTAAAAACCCCCTACCCCCTTGGCCTAGATTTGAAACGTTTGGAATTTGTCCCCATGGGAATGCCCTGCGATCCAGATCCTCCAAATTCCCGCGGGAAGCCCTCCAATATACGGTATTCTCGCTGCAATGTCTTATCGGGGACCCACGTGACTATCTGATCTATCAGCTGCGCCCGTTACTCGTAGTGAACCAGCACGTTCAGTGGTGGCTCAGTCTTCTGTTCTCAACGGCGACACGAACAACTCCCCACACCTCACCTTAAGTTCAGCCCACGTCGTGGTTTCCACTTCGCTGCTGTGCTCGGCCCCTCCATCAACGCCCACCATTCACGGACTTTTACTCTCACAGGGTGGGCTCGTCCCTCGTGGCATGGGTTGGGTGGCTGTTTGGGCTGGGTGAGGCCGGTGCCCCATGCTGCAAGTCTGTCGAGGTGATAAATTGGGCGGGTGTGAAGTTGATTGAGAACGGAAAACTTGCCCATAGTGATCTACGAGTGCGGCCGATAGATATATTCGTCACGTGAGTCTGATAAGAAAGTTTCGGTGCACATTTTGGCTGCGATTTGTCCTTAGATAAGGCACGTGACGAATATATTTATCGGCCGCACTCGTACACTTGGATGGGGGGAGCTACTTAGATTTAGGACTGGTAGATTCGCTCCTCTACCGCACTTCGCACCTTGCAGTAGCAGCTCGACTCGTATTCGCCTGATTTTTGTAAAATAGCCTGACCGTGCATGCCGCCTGAGATTCCGAGGTTCAGAGCGAATTTCGTTGGCTGGATGGAATACGGTAGCAGTCCATTTTTGCAAACTTGAGGGGGTCGTGATAGCAAGTGCCGACAGTGGACGCCTTGTGCAGTGGAGGAAAACGTTTGTGTAGAGGTAGGAATGGATGTATTGAACAAGTGGTCTCCGACCACTTGTTCTCTACATACAGGAAGAGAAAACATCAGTGACTGCCATCCAAACCCTCAGAACAGGAAGAAAACACACATAACAACAGTCACCGCCCTGCTATACAGAACATGATATGCCCTCCGGCTGAACCCTTGCATCCTGCCCACAACCACCTGAGATTCCATCTCCATCAGATCGTGGGTAGATGGAAGTCTCCCGAAGCAAGCGGGGCTCGGGAGCTGGCTGCCTTGATTGTGGGAGGGGGAATGTGCCATTCAAGGAAGCACCTGGAAGATATCAAATAGGTCTGATTCTACGGTGCGGAGTCCCAATATCCACCAATAATAATACTTCCTCGCCCCAATATATAGGCAGTAGTCGTCACGGGTTTTAATGCTCTCGCTTCCGCTCATGGGTACCTGGAGTGCCACCTTGCTGTATTCCTCGTAGTTCCCTTGGGTCTGGTTGCTGTTTGCGGAAGAAAACCTGTTAGGTGGCATGGTAGTGGTTGGTTAAAGTGGTAGCCTACGAGTATGGTACCCTTAAACCCCACAGTCTAGCGGTGGGCCGGGAGGTGTTGAGCGAAGTCTCAGCCCGGAACGTGCGATAAGATATCACCCAGAGAGGATTTCTGAGCAGGGGGGGGGTCAGATCGGTACTTTACCGAAAAGCCACTTTCCAGCTGCGAAATGCCAGGGTTATGCTACAGACTCGCCCCGGGGGGCTGTGTGGGGAACCTGGAAACGGGTGTGGTATGATATCATACTCGTAAATTTCAGCGGATCTGCAGATTACCCCACGCTCCAAGCCTTCGTACGACTCAGCGTATTTCGCAGCCTGAGATGCGTGAATTTACTGTGTCTGACTTCCCGATAGAGCTCTAGAAACGACTCAGCCTCGGACGCGAGCACCCCTTGTAGCTACTGTACTACTGTATTATTTGGCCAAATTGGCTATCACCGCCGCCCAGGGAGGGTTGATCTCGTGATATCTCTCGGAGCAGCCTGGACTAGCTCATGGGTGACTATTGGCAATAAGAATGGAAGGTTGTTCGAAGTTAGATCGGAGACTTTGAAAAATTTCTCGCCAAGAGCCATATCCTAGGGATCAAGCTGATTTAGGAATACCGTAAAAACTTGAATAAATTAGTCTTGTGGTATCCCTTCGTCTGTTTTCAAGCACAGGGCTAACTCTGGGACTACGTGGACCTTAAAATTTTCTTGCCACCCCTATCATAATTAGTAAGCAATATGATTGTTGGTTACTAGAAACTCGCAAGAGTGCATTCTCCAGAATTCCTGTTACAAGAAGTATGCTGAGAACAAATGAGAACTACTCGTACAGCAGTAACCTAAAGCATGCGCTGTCTCAGATGATGTGAGGATTGACATAATTTCCAAAAATTAAGCGGTCTAAGAGATAATGGTTGCAACCATCTCACCAAAATGGGCATTGGAGGACCACATTCCGCACTCACTAAAATCACTAAGGGCCCGGTTGGCATGCCAGGATTTGGACTTAAAATTCGGATTGTCTCCTAAGTCTGGACTTTCAGTCTAATCCTGGTTGGCAGGTCGGAAGTTGGATTAGATTTTCATGAGAAGATCAGATCAGGATTTGAAATCCGGATTTTCTCTGAAAGAACCAGTCATGCAGGGCAAATCCCAAGAGTCATTCAAGTTAGTCCTACCTACTTTTTAAAAAAATTATTGTTAGTAATGTCACATGTTTCTATAAAGTAATGAACTAGACTGCGAGCTTTCCTCTCAGTCCCAAATAAGGTACACCTCCAAGTCCTTGTATTTCTTCCCTCTCTTAACAGCAAACAATAGTGGTATTCGGCCATTGCCATTTGGTGAATGAGGATCAACATCTTCCTGCTCGAGAAGTAGCTTCATTACAGCTCTCCCTCTCCTCGTGGCAGCAAACGAGAGCGGTGTTCCACCATTGCCGTTGGGTAAATCAGGATCAACATCTTCTTACTCTAGAAGTATCTTCCTTACAGCTCTCCCTCTCCTCGCGGCAGCCAACAATAGCGGTATTCAGTTATTGCCCTCTCCTGAATCAGGATTGAGATTCTTCCACTCCTGAGGTAGCCTCCTACATCTTGGTCTCCTCTCAGTAGCAAACAATAGCAGGACCTTGCAGCCATTGCCCTTTCCAAATGTCTATTCCAGCAACAAATAAAAAGGGGCGTACCACCTGGGATGATGCAAAGGACAGAGTTCTAATTGATGAACTTCTCCATCAGGTTCAGATTGGCAGAAGAGCTGGGAATGGCTTCAAGCCTGAGGCATGGCAGGCAGTAACTACTGCTTACAATATGCGGTTTGCTTCAGTAGTTGATGTAGATCAGGTTAAGAGCAGAATGAAACGGGTAATTTGTTCCATTATTCATTGCATAAATCCATACTATTGCCTATCACTAATCAAAAAGAACTCCTTAGATGAAGCAACTTTATGAGATATTCCATCGTCTTTGTGAGAGTTCTGGATTTGGATGGAATGAAGACAGCAAAACTGTTACAGGTGCAGATGATGTATGGGATTCTTATCTCATGGTATGTAATTGAAACTTCTTTACATCTATATAGTATCTATTACAAATTGCCTCTTCTTGACCAATCTTGTTTATTATTTACTTTTATTTGAATTTATTTAATTAAACTAATAAAATCTTCCAATATAGGCTAATCCAGCAGCCAAGCAGTTCAGGACTAAGGCACTCAAGCATTATTCAATATTGCTTGAGCTATTTCAACAAACTACAGCAACTAGAGAATATGCTACTTCAACTCTAAGAAGTTATCAGAAGTGTCAACACTATCACCTGGAGAGCAGTAGCAGTGATGATGATCCTGATAACAGTGAAGATAATAGTTTAATCTTTCGTTCTCAACAGTCGAGTACGATTACCTTGGATGAGCTTTCCAATACGGAAAGAGATACTCAGTTTGTATCCGAACACACTGCCTCTTCCTCCACATTACCTACGATGAGAGTACTATCACCTACTTCATCCTCCTCATCCATTAACTATTCCAAGTACCAGAAATGCAAACAAGTAAGGAAATCCTCTAGCAATCTCGCAGCTAAGATAATTGCACAAGGCCTATCTCAATTGGCCGACTCAGTTCGCAATCCAACACCCACTCTATCATCCACTCAAATGGCACAAAATCTCTCCGCCACTGATGAAAGTCACAATTATTCTAGCTTTTCACCTCATGTTTCCAATACTTCAGTAGCATCTCAGACATCATATGCTCAGGTCTTACTATTACTCAATGATCTACTATCATCGGGGGATATTCTTATATCCCATTACCTAGCAGCCTCAGCATGTTTTGAATCAAATGAACAAAAGATCACATTCTTTTTACTTGCACCTAAAAATGTTCGGCTAGCTTGGCTACAATCATTACTCGATAATACTTCATGTTTGTAATATATGTATTTTTAGTACTCAATTGATTCAACTATAATCTCCCTCTCACCAGTATCATATATAGATATTCCAAATAAATAGTTATTTGAACTATATCTCTGGCATTATGTCTTTGATAATCCCTCACATTGCTCTTGCAATTTGAGATCTTAGCCTGTTTGCCTATCTTTTTTCTCGTCTCAGCTGGGACGACTCCGGCTGTTGTTCCAAATTCGCAAGTTCAGGTTCTTCAGGTGGCTGAACTGCTGATACTGAATGATTGAAAGTTCTGATAACTCCTAGGTCTTCTTGGCTGGATTGTATTGAACTCCCTGCTTCTATTCTCCCCATTGTATTATTAGTACTATAGCCATAAATATATAACTTTATCAACTGAAATTATATATTTTCTGCAAAAACAAGTAAGAAATATACAATCATACCTGAATTTGATGAATTTAGGTCTTCAACCTGCAGTAAATGCTGCATAGTATTCCCATCATAATGGGAAATGAAATTATGAAGGCAACATAATACCTTTACAAGCTCCACTTGCATACTCATATCAAAGGATATAGATATCTTTAGAATAGGAAACCGCATTTTCAAGATACCTAGAGATCTTTCCACAGCATTTCTCAAAGAAGAATACCTCAAATTGAACAACTTCTTTACATTTTGTGGCCTAGTAGTATGAAAATTATGAAGTTAATATTGACATGTTCTATCTCACTTATAAAATACCCAATTCATCAATTTTAAGATGAAATACATACCCCTGATTTCCTTGTCTGAACTCCTTGAGATGATATCTTACATTACGATATGGAACAACTAGAGAGGTTGATCCACCATATCCTCTGTCTCTTAGATAATACTTTCCTTTTGGAATTTGGTAGCTCTGCTTGTTAGCATCATCCAATATCCTCGAGTCATGGGCCGACCCCTCCTATCCACTTAAAACATATTGAAAGGTGAGATTAAAGGACACTGCTACAAATATGTTTTGGGCAGTAAAGCCTTTTCAACAACAGTATTTACCTGCATCATTAGCTGTGACAGTTGCTGGAACCAAAGAGCCATCAACAGCCCCAAGGCAATCTTTAAAGTAGGGATAAAATTTTGGATTGCTGGTGATTTCCCTTGGTATATCCAAGCTGTCATCTACTCTTGTAGCTGGTAGTCTTATTGTTAGGGGGTAGGTAACTCTAAAGTCAAGCGAGTATACACTAGGCCCTGTAGTCTTCTGTCTCGGAGATAGTCAAGAAGGCTCGTAAAGATAGAAGTAAAGTAGAACGAATATATTGATAACATCTCTTCTCCGGTCGCTGATGCTAGACTTAAAGCTTAGGGTTATTTTTTTTTTTTTTTTTTTTACGTTAACTTCATTTGATTTATTTGTTTCAGGGTTACAAAAACG
>LN891020.1:0-22291 GCA_900010015.1 Tuber aestivum | reverse complement strand
TAACTCGACCAGTGAGTTGTTAATAACCAATCGTAACTAGGTCTTCCGGATGACTCTAGTTTACGTGAGCTGAAGGGACATGCATATTACTTCTTGTAATTGCATATAGACTTGCAGAGGTCGTAGCTCAATAACTAACTGACCAATCTGAACCAACTAAGTCTTATCTTGTAGAGCGAAGCTCCTTCTATGTTATCCAGCAAAAACCCCTCGGTCGCATGCCTCGTATCTCCGCGGAGCGGGCTGCATAGATGCCTTGTCATATCGTGCACCAATATCTTAGCGCTACGAATACTACTGCGGGGCCCGGAGTCGGACACGTGACCTTATGCATTTAGTCACGTGCCACACCGATTACGCTTCTATGTGTAATACTTATAAATACCTCTTCGATATTGCGAATAGCATTCAGGATGGTGACGAATAAGCGGTGTACTGTTTCCGGAGAGTGTTGAAAGCGCTCTTGCATATTTCGACTACTGGCACTATTGCTGACTCGGTACAAAAACATATGCACTTGATGCTCAACTGTCGTGTATCTGGTATCCTGTAATCCACCATACTTCCGTAGCTTATGACAGAGTATTCCAAATGTTCTCTTTGTCATCCGAAAATTCTCATATATTCGCCCTTTATGCTTACTGGCTAGTAGCTCATCTGTATACTGTTGGCGTGATAATACTGACGTGTGGTATGGTACTGGATCTCTCAATCCGACTCCTGAGGCAACAATAAATCCGCATGCTGCGAGCGCACCACCAACGGCTACCGTAAAAACTTGAATAATTGAACCGTGTGCTAGAAGGTTAGAATAAGATTTAAGACAAGGAGAACAGGAAATTAGTGTCTTAGAGTGACTTTTGAGCAAGGCATAGGGTATGACTCAAGGCTAAAGTCAACAACATCTCATCAGATCTTGACTTAGAATACGAGAAAGTAAACAAAAAAAAAAGGGAAAGAGTCATAGCAATTGAGCAATTGCTCATTTCTTTGTAAATATAAACAGAAGCAAGCAAGATAGAAATGTATAATACAAGGGTGTCTAGCGAATTGCAAATTCAAAAAGCGGAGCGGAAACCACAACAAGTCAGATAAAACGCAATGCCAGCAAGACAGACTAGCCAGCGAAGCGGACGTGTTCCTGTCAGGCCAGATATCCCCCCACTACCCGCAGACAAGTTCTATGCCGGTGTATGAAAAAAGAGAGGCCCAACGCGAAAACCCCTTCTTGAAGTCCTCCGGTGCCCTCAAAAAGAAGTGGCCAATCCCTATCGCTCATATACCATTAGTTACAAACTACGTGTCCTCTCATATTGGATTGGAAGAAAGATTCAATGTGGGCCAACAAGGGTAAGGGAACCAACAAGGGCAGAGGTTGCTCAGAGATTCAAAATTCCTGAAGGAAATTTATCACGATGGAAAAAAGAAGAGAAGGAAGGCAAGTTTAAAGCCCAGAAGGCTGGACAGCGGCGGGCTGGAGGTGGAGGAAGGGGTAGGATATGGGCAGCAATGGAAAAGGCGTTGTTTGAACGATTTCGGGAGCGGAGGGCGATGGGAAGACCAGTACGGCGTGGTTGGTTTCGCAAAGTTAGCGAAGAACTTATTCCCATACACTATCCGGGGCAGGATCTTACCTTATTCCGTTTCTCAAATAGGTGGTTTCGAAACATCCTACGCTGGCATCAAATTAGTCTTCGCTTTGTTACAAATAAAGCTAGTCAATTGCCAGCAGACTTTGCTGGGGCTATACTTAACTGGTTGAAGTTCAACCGCCGTAACTCCCAAACGCGTGAGCAAGATGTAAACGGGGGAAGAAACAATACCTTGATGCCAACGATTGGCCGTTATAGGTTGCAGAATATCTGCAATATGGATCAGACACCTGTTCCATTTGAGTACTTGGAGGGTCAAACCTACAATTTAATTGGTGAAAAGTCAGTTTGGTTGCAATCTTCGAAGTCAGGTTGGGATAAAAGGCAGGGTACTATTCAACTTACTATCTTCGCTGATGGTATTTCTCATGTCCTTCCACTTGTCTTTTTCCGTGGACAGGACATTGGGCCAACAATCGGAAGGGAACGGCAGCATTACGATCCCCGAGTGGTCGTAAAATTCAATCCAACTGCCTACGCCAACTCAAGCAGTGTGCTTGAGTGGCTAGACGAACAATTGATACCTGTTCTTGACGGTCAGCCAACCCTTCTCGCTATCGATCTCTTTCAAGCCCATCAAACAGCAGAGGTACTTGATACCTTTAAGGCCAATGACATTACTGTCAGCCTAATTTCTGGAGGCTGTACTGGCCTAGTACAGCCCCTTGACGTATCTATAAACCGTCCATTTAAGGACATTTTGAAAGTTAGTACATTTTCAATGAGAATGAAGAAAAAAAAAGAGAACCAGACTTACCAAAAAATATAGGAGAAAATGGATCTTCGGTTGGAAGAGATTGAGGCAGAGGAGGAACTAGAGGTTAGCGAAGGAAGAGCTTTGGTGGGGAGTATGATAGGGAGGAGGCGGATTGCAATCACCTGGGCGGTTGGAGAGGCATGGGAAACCGTCTCCAGAGACAAGGCAGAGGTTGTCTGGCGTTCGTTCCGGGTTGTTGGACTCTCACTCCCACTCGACGGGAGTCAGGATTCTGAGTTATCTATTAAAGGATTAGCAAATGACTTCTTAGTAGAGGGGCTTAAGGAATGGAGGATTGGAGGGGATGTGGATAATGAGGGTGAAGATAGAGAGGATTTTGGGAATGCTGTTAATGTTAGTCAAGATGAAGAAGCAAATTTTGTATATGAGTAGATGCCAAGACATACCAAAATGATATTGCGCAATATGCATGCCATACCCTTGGCATTTCGGACTTTATTTTAACCGTCTAGCACCTGGTTTAATTATTCAAGTTCTTACGGTACCAGCTGCCTTCTCTCAGCTTCTAAGTAATTCATCATGCAAGCTTGAATTTGCGAATTGTGATTCCTAGAAATGGTGATTTTTTAGGAAATTGGGACAAAAATTAAAAGTATTAACAAAAAGATAAAATCGGGGCAGCTTTAATACTTAATAATATTATTGTAATTCTATTAGTAAACTAACACAGCATATGGAAAGGTTTTTTCTTTAGGGTAAAGGTATCACCTGCTTTGATCTCATCTTTATTACCTTACATTAAATACACAAATTTTCCATAGTCCTAATCTAAATCCTGGCATGGTTGGCATGGCAGTTTAACAAAGTCCGGATTTTTAAGGGTTGGGACTTTGGTTTTTAAGTCTGGACTTTAAGTCCAAATCCTAGTCTAATCCTGGCGTGCCAACCGGGCCCTAAAAGTGCGTGAAACTCGGGAACAGACGAAGGGATGTCGCCGGACTTTACCCCCACAGCGGTTGTGTGGTAAAAACTTTTTTTCTGTTTCCGAAGTGGGAGAGGGGGTGTGTTTTTGGTGAGTTTGTTCGTCCAGTTCGGCAGAACCAAAAATCCGGACTTCATAGCACACAGTTCATGATTCCAGTTATCTTTACATTGCAGCAATTAGAGGTGACGTACAATACCGTATTATCTTCTCAAATTTGCTGCCTCTATCCATGGATTATATCTCCAGTGGCGGGCTGTGAAAACTGAAGTCGACGTTAAATAGAGTATTATTCAACCCTGCATTCAGTTATCAAATAATAACAGCGAAGCAAAGACTATACAAACATCCGAGATCAGCACAGCCATCATTCAATACCAGTTTTCGTTTGCAAGCCACTTATTCCTGACCAAAGAATTCAAACCTGCAACTTCATTCCTTGTGCAGGAATGAAATCTATCAGCTACTTAGCACAGGTACCACATTCCAATCAACAGTCGCGGCGGTGTTCAGAATTGAATGTTTTTGTCATGCAGCGGAAGATTGTTTATTGAGTTGTCTGGCTAGCTAAGCGGGACAGGAACGGTATATGTATATACTATTGGAGTGACGCAAGTCATGATATGAAATACGTACTTCCACGCACACTTCCATATATGTTATAGTGAGAAGGACGTCCACAAAAATCTCCCATTCTGCCTCTACCCAGAGGACAATTTCTCTACAGTCGGGGATGGCTGATGCACGAGTGATAGTTGATGAAATATTATAAAAAGTTATTTTTTTCCTTAAAGGTTTCAGTACAGGGTCTTCATGGAGTGTAGACAGATATTTCTAGGTATTGCAGAAAGCGAAAATCTAGGGCACTGCATTCTGTACAGCAGCTGATACAGGTTATTAGCAGAGACTTTAGTTAAAGGAAGTGGAGAGGAGTTGGTAGTTCTTAGTAAGGGGACTGGCTAGGTATGATTTCAAGTTTGCCCTATTTTATCATTTCATTAATGTACAGTCCTGTCTGTTAGGTCCTCATACCCTTGTATAGCTACAAATAGTAGCCAATGCTCTAGCATTGAACTTTTTTTGATAGGTTAGGAAATATGTAAATAAAATAATAAAAATCACTTTCAGATTATTCACTAGTATAAGTAGAATTATATGTGCTGGTAAAGTTGAAATATGTTGTCATTATGTTACTCTAGGCTGAAACTAGAAACAATTATTTTTGGAGTAAAGTTTCAATCAAAACTACCTATCATATAAGTTAAGCTTAAAAATATGAATGTAAGAATCAAGAGACACAAACATGGGTAAGAATACCTCGAATGATAGAGGTTTTTTAGATTAGAATAGGTGCAGTATAAATATCCAGGTTACTCTGAAAAACTAAGTTTTATTCTCCATTTCTGCTATATCTCTGGTGATTGAAAACTCAATACCATGAGTTTCATTACAAAATCATCACCACTCTCCTGCTCCCTCCTGCCTTTGGCTTCGGCCTAGAGGAGCCTGGCTTTCTCTCTTCTCTCATGCTTGGGGTATTGATGTTAGTCTACTGTCACAGGGCTTCTCTCTCATTGGGAGTTGGTCCTTCAGAGGTCCCCTTCAGCTGGCAGGTAGTGGGATGTCTTCCACTACAGTGACTCTATCTCTCCTAGAACAAGGAACTATGTGAGAGATGCGGTAAAACATCTGCATTGCTTAGAGGGCTGATGTTGCTCCTTTATCCACCTCTTTTCTCTACTTCTTATAGGGAATTTCTCTACTTAGGTTGGCCTTTCTTAGCCTTTGCACAGTCGGCAACCCAACACAACCCCTACCATCATCAGACAGTCTGGACTACAGTTTGCAG
This sequence comes from Tuber aestivum, assembly GCA_900010015.1. Taxonomy (NCBI): domain Eukaryota; kingdom Fungi; phylum Ascomycota; class Pezizomycetes; order Pezizales; family Tuberaceae; genus Tuber; species Tuber aestivum. Next base: position 17,090 of record LN891020.1, on the reverse strand, counting down.
TAGGGGAGAATAGCCAACAGGCTTGTATTGATCTCCTGATTCTCTTACTCCCCTAAGAGGCTGCCTAGTCAGAGATAGTGTTTGTTACAAGGTGGGGCAGTACAGCTAACCTGGGTGTTATTACTACTGGATATCCCAATATTTTTGGGTCTATTATGGCCATGAGACAGTGCAATGCAATATCATGTGGTGTTTGGTTTGTGGTCGAAAAGAGTGAGGCTGTTTTGGCTGCTCTCAGGTCTAAATAGACATTTCTGAAAGGTGTGCCTCAAAAGGTTAGGGTATTAACAATGTATCAACTGGCTGCTGTTTGTAGTAAGTGTCTGTAGGTGGGACATCACCAGATCACATGTGGTTTCCCCTCCAACTGTCGCTTTCGCTTTGGTGACCATTTCTCCTGTGAGTATGTTTATCATGCTCTCAACTGTCCCAGTGTGAAAGGTGATGCACTTTTGTGACAGGTTGGTCCACTTTGCAAGATACCCAATTTGCCAGCACACCCATCTCCCTTCTCCATCTCCCGCTACTCTGACAGTTGGGGGTTCTTCTATTCTGCTGAACAATACAAGTTGTATTGGGGTCGCTGACTACTCCGTTAACTACAAGAATATGAAGTTGGGTGGGATTCGCCTCATGCCTGAGTCTGACTGTGTGATTTAGAATGTAGAGGATTCTTACAAAGTCCAGTGGCCAGAGATGCTATGCCTGCCATGAAGTAGGTCATGTCCGGAAAAATTCCAAGCGTAAGAAGATTACGCATACTCCTACTCCTCCTCCCCCTGGTATTTCCAAGCCACGTATTTTGAAACAATCCAATTTGGATGACAATGCTGGTAATAGTAATATGAGAGTGGTTACTCTTACATCTGACTTGTCTTTTGGTACTTTCTCTTGTCCCACCACTATATGGATTAATAATGATACTGGTGCTATGAGACCTACAAGTAGGTGCAGATCTGCTGAAGCCCCTATTTAATGCTTATTACAACTATGGTATTCAATGTGGGATAGAGTATAAGAAACTGGACACTGCCATTTGACGTATTTTCTTATGTTAATTTGTTTTTTATTTTGGAACCTCCTATTGATGGTGATGGTTATTATGTTATGCATGAGACTGAGAGATGAGATTTGTTTTCCTTTGTACCTGGGTCTGGTATTGAGGTGTTGGTAAGCTTGACTTTATATGGGTTGTTATATGGAAATGCATACAGAAGTGATTGCCATAGTGAAGTATTGGTAGAGTAGTGTTGAGAGGAGATTAGCAGGTGTTTATCTATTCCTGACCCTACAAGGCTACCCGGCTGAGCCTGAGTCATGGGTGATGGGCCGGAACAAGGCTGACATTGTATTTAGCGATTTCAATGGCCAACATCCTTATTGGAATCCTATTGCAACCAACAGGCAAGGCTAGCATATTCGATCATAGGCTATTGCTTACTAATGACAGATGGTACTGCCTGACAGGGCTATATTCTGCGATGTTTTGATTATTGACTTGTATTTTTATGGTCAAGGAGCTATTTAACATCGACTGGTAAATGCTACTAGATGTGAACACCAGGGCCAGGTACTTCAATTGTCGGTCGATGTTCTAGATAGCATATGTCAATTGCGGCCTGCTTGGAAGAAAGTAAAGTAGGGGGTAGTAGACAAAAAGTAGAAAATGCTAGGAGGTAGTGATAATGAGATGCTGTAGACATCTATTCAGGCAATTGTTGATGGACTGTCTAAGGCTATTGATGGGCATTGGAAGTACTTGTGGTGGACTCAGAAACCTGGAAGAGGTGCACCTTGACCTGTGCTGATTACAATAATATATGCGAATTGATCATAAATATATAGCTGACTACAAATTAGTTTGCTGCATATATCGGTCCATGTTGCTGCGGGCCTGGTTTGACTATATTTGGAGTTAGCTGGCAGATGCCAATGTGTAACGACCCTACGATATAGAGCTATGGTAACCTACGTCTATGCCCATACATAGGACCAAGAGGTCAGATGGTAGACGAGGCGGATATGCAGGCGCATATCCAAGAGATATCTGATGGTCCAGAAATCTCTAATGAACAGAAGGTACTTAAGGAATAGGTATACCTAGGTAGTGGTAATAATGTGACAATGTCCGCTCTGGCCTGGGGATAGGTCAGAAGGCCGGGTAAGTTTACCCAGCCTAAGGAAGTCACGTTACCCTGCCATGGAGACTAGTTTCGTGTCACCATGGACATACTTACCCTACCTTTGGGACACTATTACCCTACCTTCCGTCGGAAATGTTCTCGGAAGAATTTCAGGAAATGTTAGGATTGTTTGTTACGCAATGACGATCGACGAGCACTTGATTGCACTTTGATCGGAAGACTACGGGAGGAGCTATAATGCTCCGAACAAGCTGTAACTTGGTAGAATTATTCCTAACAGGTACCTGCGGCCCCAGGGTTCGCCCCGGGCGTCATGGGCCAAAGTGGGTGGAGTTGCCGTTATGCTAGTTAAATGGAATCTATGAAGACATGTCCATAACACTGTATGCATCGTCGCCGTCCGTCCGACCGGAAGCTGTTCGCAGGATATATAAGGGGGCCAAGGTGAGAAGGTCAAGTACCTTCTCCAAAAGAAACGGAGTAAAACGGACCAAAACTGACGGAGTTAGCGTGAGCTATCCGGAAGGGTCCCCAGAGTAGTCCCGGGTAGTGCCAGAGACATCTGGGAAGGTTTTACGCCAATCAAGCCTACATGTGCCCCTTTGCCGTAGGCTCTTTGTGGGTTGTTTGAAGACTCTAATAGCATGACACTTATCGCGGTGAGTGGTGTGCCGGGGGTAAGGGACCATGGGTAGCGCCTATGGGTCCCGCCGCCGACACAGCTCTCCGGGGGAGCGTCGTAGACCCCCTAAGTTCGCAATCAAGAAAGATAGAACTTAGCCAGAGGACAGCTGATGTCTACAAGTGCTTGCATAGGTTATAGCATATGGGAAGAGAGTCATTTAGTTAGCTTTCCTAAGGGTCTCAACATTTAGCCACTGACGAGACACCGATGTGCAGAGGTTTTAACTCCGGCAGGTGTATTGGTAAACACCTCGCAGGAACTGATGTGCATATGGGAGATTTCTGCTAGAGTGCGCTGACACCTATAGCCCTTCGGAGACACGGTAATGGTGCCGGGGCAACCCTTACGGAGAAGGGCATATGGTGCAATGCAGCTAAAACATGCACCTGGCTCCATGCAACATGTAACGCTTAACCCTCTAAGATGATTGCCCTATAAACTAAAAAAAATCACAGGTTTCTCACAGTCCTATACTTAATTCACAGATAACTTATATTATTAAAATATTAATATATGTAACCTTGAATGTAAAACAACCAGATAGAGAGCTTTGTAGTCCACTTCTGTCCTACCTGAATTGGGTTTATTATATTTCATCCATCCAGTTTCAATACGAAATAAGTTATCCTCTGCCTCCAATTCTAACATCCAGAACAGGCAACCAGCAACCAATCCTGCTAGAGTATGGAGCCAGCAGATCCTTCACTAGCAGATGCTATACCAGTTACTCAATTGAACCTCTGCAGCTGTGCTTAATGTGAGAGAACTCAGTAGGTAATTAATAAATGCATCAAGAGACATATGAAGTATACTTACAGTATTATGGTATTAATACCATCTGGTGAATTGAACAGAGGACTATTGGAATTTTAATATTTTTTTTAGTTTATAGGGCAACCTTCTTAGAGGGTTAAGTGTTACGTGTTGCATGGAGCCAGGTGCATGTTTTAGCTGCATTGCACCATACTCAGGTTGGTCGGGGTAACCTGATGGGGGAGTTTTTGGTATAAGTCTGACTACTTAAAGATTATACGAGAACTCTCCTACCCCGACAGAATCAACATCCTCTCGAGAGACTTTAATTGAGATAAGCCTGAGCTTAACGATATTAAGTTTTACCGTTTACTTTTATTCTTTACACTTGTGCAAGAGCTGTGTTCGAGAGATTCGAAGTTTGGTGCGGTCGCATCCTTAGGAGCCATCTACCTGAGGGAGCCCCCATTACACAATGACCCTAATATGTTTTGATTGGTCAGACAACTCGAATTGAGGCAGAGGCATCCTTCAATCGTCTGCTCAGATGCTATGATAGCAGTTTTCAATAAAGACATCTCTGACTTGATTGTATACCAACCACAACTCTCTGAGATCATTTCTCCGAATAGGGTTGGAATGATTGACCTGCTTTCTACAATAGAGATGGAAGTTGCACTAGCCCGGTCACCTACTAATACTAGGCACAGCATTGATTTCATTAGATACTACTTTATTCGGTTTTGGAAGGAGGCTCATGAAGACTCATTCTGGGAACTAGTTGGCTCTAGGCCTATTTCTACAGGATTCAATTTTGAAATTTCCCTACCCACTCAATCATTCAAAATGAATTTTGGGTATACCCAGGACAAGCTTGAACGAGACGGGAGTTGAGGATAAACACATAATGGTGATTTTCTAGAGCCCCGTTAGGGTTTAGGCTGTAGTTCAAGGGGAATTCTTTAGTTCGGCACAGTCCAGGGGCTTCTCCTTTCGAGCTATTATGCGTTAGCATAATTAGCCGAACATCACGATGCAACCGTATGGAGCTCTGCTCAAACTCTCAACCACAACAGATGACTACTAAAACTAAAAAAACAAAATTATGGAAACAAATTGAATATATAGTTAAGGTTGATACTTTGTATACGAGCTATATTTCTCTATATTTGTCTCAATTTTATTCTAGTAGAGGTATGGTAGGTTTGGGTGTAGAAGGGAAGGCTGTGATGTTGAATGATCGAGCGTTGTCGTGCACGCTAAAATGCTAGGTTGGTTATACTAACGTAACTTGCGATATATCTACGCCAAAAATAAGTCTTAGAGGGAGAAAAACTAAAAATCTGTGCAGTGCGCCTCCCCGGGGTATTCCGCCCGGGGGGTGTTGCTGCTGTCCTAGCCAACCTCAAAGTTTCGAACGTAATTGGAATGAGTAGAATTCAAACAATCCCGCCCCTAGAACCCAGAGAAAGAGTGGGAAGAGTCTAACGAGTTGGTCGCTACACACACTCGCTCCTACAATTTCTCGCACAGTGCCGAAGATACAGAACAAAAAAATACAAAAATCATGGAAACATCCGGTCCGTCACCAAAACCCAACGGTTAACCTGGCTATGGTTCGAGCTGTCAGACTGAGAGAGTAAAAGCGCATGGATGGTGCCAGAAGCGGCGGATTTGGTTCAATTACGATTCGACACCAGATCGAGCTCTGTCTATACGAGATGAATATGGGTTTGCCCCGTATTTAGTCGATCGAGCACTCACTTCTGTCAAAAGCCGTGGGATAGTGAGACGATAATCCTCATCAATGATCTGGAGTCGGGTTAGCCTCTCTGACTCTAATTCGTTCGGGGTATTACGGGGGGGATGATATCTCACTTCGAGGTCGTAATTGTTCGGAAACAGTTTAGTCAGAAGCTCCAGGAGCTTATTCTTCCTGACATAGCGGATAGCAAGGAGTTGGCTCTCTTTTTTGTCGCCCATCCTGAGAGATTTGATTCTGCTGAGTGAGACCAAATTTCCTCTGTTTTCAGGCTTTTAGCGCGAGACCACGATATTTAAACCTCCCCCTGAAGACGGAAGGATAGAGGTAAAACAATAAATGCAGGCTTTTGGTACATGCGATCTGACCCCGCTCCCCGCACTCCCCCGAATATGGCAGAACACAGGCCAACCCCGCTCCCAAATGGACTATCCTGGAAGGGCCAGTGGGTGCCATGCCGGGGCAGTTGATTGTAAACGGACAGCACAATCCGGAGCCGCGAAACAGTTTTCCCTGCATAAGATACGTGTCCGAGAGTTGTGCCTCTACTCGGGGGCGAGTTAATCCGCAAAGACCTATTTTACCATTGGCCAAACTACCACGGATACCACTTCTAGCAAATCAAAAAAAGCAGTGGGTTCACAGAATTTCTTCGCCCTACAATCAATAGGTTTAGCCTCCTCCTAGAAGCGGCCATTCATCAAGAATCTTTAAGCAGCTTTCGAGTAGTGTCCGGGTCTTCGCACAGGATATCTTTGAGACCAACATTCCCGTATCATGTGAATGAAGACGATACGAAAAGGCGGTTTTCTTACCCACCCGTGCCTTCCGTGTAAGCTACTGAACCTACACTGTTGGCTACGGAATTCGGTGGGAGCTCCGATCTGTGCTGTGGGGTGAATTCCTTCTTTTTTTGACCCCGGTTGGCCATGAGGGCCGCGATCTCCCGCCCAGTTTTTTCAAGCGGATCAAGTCCTTTCATGGAGATATGCATGCCCACAAGGCTGCCGTACTCGGCTCAAGGAAAGGACCAATATATCACACCGATTGCAGTTTCAGCGAGGCAGTGAATTGGGGTGTATGTTCGCTGCGGTGAGGAGGACATCTCTTACGTCGGGGCAGCACCGGAGTGTGATATTACACGCTCCAACGGTTTTATATAAGAAAGGGTAAATTGATAAAGATGAGCTAGGACGAAAGATGACTCTGTACTGTACAGTGCAGTACCGGTACCGGTGCTTGCAGCGCGCATTCAAGTTTCCCTTTTTTCTCCTTTGATTAACCCTTAAGAGTGCATGGCATGGTCCGATCCGCTCTCGCACTTGGTACCATTCCGTGCGCACTTTTCTTGGCGTAAGATGTGCTTGGGGATATGTAGGACGCTGCGCTCGTACAATGTTCATGCGTGGGAAAGTGGCAGTACGGTGCGGGGGTGCGGGGGTGCGGGGGTGTTGATGTTGATTTCTGTCAAATTCGTGATTCGTAGTAAGATAACCAGCCCATCGGGAACATATTCCCTCTATTGCCAAATGCGCTCTTGGAGGGAGGTATCTCTTTGATAAAAGCACTGAATGGGAGACTGGGCAACGATCCATCTGTCATCACAATCGTTCAAAGTTGGCTGAGCCAAGAGGAAATAGAGGTCCTCCCTGGGAGATTGCCTATAGAATGTACAGTACGGTACCGCCGCTACTTAGATTACGGTATCGGACTTGAGCCGCCGCATCGAAGCATTTTCTGTTGTCCTGTGTACGGTGGCCTACGGTGCGGGTGCACTTGCGGAAGTGGATCGCCAAATTATATTGAGCAGAGCACAAGGTCAAAGTGTGTCGTCCATCTGGCCTTCACACCGGAAGCCTCCAATCCTGTCGCCCACTCGGATAAGATAAGTGATTATGGGTATCTGCTGAAATCCTATCCCAAAATGTGTCAAACTGAGACAAGATGCAAGACCCTGCAGAACGCTTAACGAACGATAACTATGGGGGTGGGTGCGCACAATGTACTCGTGCGGGGATCATAATTCAATCCCCGTTTGATATCATCATATTATGATAGAAACAGGAAGGTGTGGCGAGTGGGAAATGGACTGGGAAAAACAAACCTGCCCCACCTCAAGGCCCCAACAGGGCCCTGTTTTAGGTGAGGCAAGAAGCGGATAAGGAAAAGAGACGAGACTCACAACAGGGCGAGGTGCTTCTACGAACACTTGTCCCACCCCACCGCACATGTAACCCACCCTCCTCAGCCCATACGGGGGTTAACTCTGCACCTCCCGGGCTCCCGTACCGAATTCTCAGTGAATCACAAGATCCAATCCATTCCACCTGCAGCCAGCTCAGCCTGGCTAGAAATGACTCTTACTGCCCGCGCTTAACACTGCCCAAGGGATAGACCTGCTACGCGTTACACGAGTCGAGGCAGCCGAAGATAGTGCCTTGGTAAGGAGTGGTCCCTGAGACTAGCCGATGAGGGCCAATGATCGACCAACTTACGGGCGCCATGGTGCTCAGGGTAGAGAAAGTTACTGGTGCAAGTACCGGTACTGTAGAATACTGGAATGATATTAAGTTTCGGGAAGAAAGCGGAACGGCTGATGCACTTAGGGCAACTCGGAAGGCAAACAGGGTCGCAAAAACTCCGGATACCGTACCCTCCTCGGCTGCAACAGGTAGGGCTGCTCGAAAGCCCCAGTCGCGTGAAGAAAATTGTGGGACAACGGGTCTTGTCACTCCCGGAAATTTTCACAACACCGAACATATTATAATATAAGAAAAACATAGGGCTGCCAGAACCAAAGAGAAAGAAAGCAAATAAGAATACAGTTAAGGACTACAAACTACCAATGAGTAGGACCCCAATGGTTCCTTAGTAGAGCAGTGATCCATCCTGGCATTCCATCTATCCACCGATAGATCCTACCCCACGGCAACTCCATCCAGATCTTTTGTGCCAATTGAATAACTTCATCTTGACCATAGGGGCGGCAAGCATGATCCGGAAATGCCTTCCTAACCCTCGCTTTCCATAGCGCCCAAACATTCTCGATAGGATTCATGTCAGGTGAGTGGGGAGCCCAATCCATTCGTAGAATCCCATTCATGAAGCGAAAGGTTTGAGTATATCATGATGTGTGATAAGGAGCACCGTCTTCAATAGTCTGAGATCCTTCTTCCATTCCTCCCATGCTCTCATAAAGTGGTAGGAGGTGAGGGACCATTATCTCATTCACATATTGAATAGAGTTCAAACCCAGTCGATCCTTCTCATCCACTCACTCTCTTTCTGTTCTCTTCTGGATTGGGACAAGCTGAGTATGCCCAGTTGCAGAAAAGGCGCCAAAGAACTGGATGGTAAGAGGATTATCAGGAAAGGTAGAAGCCAAATGCCGTTCTTCGTACTCAGTTCATGGCTTGCGTCGTACTGTCGGTCGTTTTGAACCCCTTCCAACCTGAAGGTAAACTTCATCAGTGTAAATATGCTGCTGCCACCACTCCTTTGGCTGTAAGTAGTGGTGGCACGCAAACTCCTTCCTCTTCTTTCTATTCTCAGGGGTGAGACAGGGCTTCTGCCTACAAACTCGTACCCACAGGTTCTCTGCGCGGAGGATATCCCCGATTAAGTGGTCAGAAACATTGAGTCATGATGCTGCTGCAATCTCGGAGACTGTTGCATGCGGTTCTTGCATGGAAAGTATCTTTATGAACCGGCGATCACTTTTCAACAGGTTTTTTGGTCGACCTGGGCGGGATGCTTCATGTATTTTCCTGTCAGTTTTGAAGCAACTGACTACTCGTTGGGCAGTTGACTTCGAAAGATCCAGTTCATTAGCGATTTCTCGATAGGTCTCGCCCTCTGCGTGCGATTTGATAATCTCAACCTTCTCTTTGGTATTCAAATGCTTCAATCTGGGCTTATTGGAGCGCGGCATTGTAGGGTGTGGTCACAATTCTATTTTTTTTTGCTTGTGATGTGCTTTTGTGCCGGGCTTGCCAAGACCCGTTGTCCCACAATTTTCTTCACGCGACTGGCCCGGACGAAGGAAAAAAAACCAAATTCATCACCAGCTCCTGCGCCAGTCATACTCGAGTACCGGTACCGGTACCCGAGCCGAGGTTCAGCGGTCCGCCGGTAGATGCATCTACGAGGACTGTACGAGTACTCGAGCACAGGAATCGAAATCAAGACCATGTCCGAGCAGACTATCCCGCCATCAAGGCCGAGCACAATCGGCACTAGGCAGCTACGCACCCCGACCTTTGGTTGCAGCCGAAGATCAACCACAACAAGGTGCACAACCCGCTTGGACCGGCTTTCCGGATTAACTTATTAGTGCAAGTGAGTCCCAAGGTGAGTGGGCACATGCAATGTCACCACGAAAACGGCAGACTCCGCACCAAGATCTTCTTCCTCTGGGCAAAATTCTCAAGAAAAAATACAAATCGCCCATAGAACCACTGAAAGCAACAATGACATATTTTTCTCTATACAAATTTCCATCCAATCCCTAACCCTTCCAGAGTAGAAATGCGGTTGAGCATTCAAATCCTGCCAAAACCCGGCTTTGCTGCCTGAAAATATCTTTCCTCGGTTCAGCTTTGAGGAAAGCCTTGTTGCCTATTGCTACCACGCTACAGAGAATTTAGATTCAGCTAAGGTTACAATTGAAGTCAGGTGGCCTACATCTTTCCTGAACGATCTATAAAATTATTCCATTTCCAATACAAGTATTCCTGCTGGAATCAACTCATAGAGTTGGCCGTTTTCAACGCGAACCACGTTGTGCCCACTCACTTTTTAGGTGCCGCTTGTACTCGAGTATTCTCTCAGCAGTTGTGGAGATGGTGCCAAGGAAAATATATAAAAGCACACCCAACAAGCAGCATCATTCCCTGAACCTCAGCCATCATCATCATAATAAAAAATAAAAAAATCACGTTATTTTCTCTAATATTTTTTTCAACCCCTTGGTTCTCTGTCCCGGATGGAGGGGAGGGGCTATGTTTCCGTAGCGTCTTCTGCTCCCTTTGCAGGAGAGGGAATTTTTGACTGCATTGCGCACCGTACAATTGTTCAAGTTTTTACTGTTTCATCCTTGTTGTCGATAAGTTAACGGACCTCCCCCTAGAGCAACTGTGCCCGATTCCCTCATTCGACAGCAGCGCGAAACTCGCCCTGCCGTACAGAGGGGATACAAGGCTGTTCAAATACTCGGGCGCTTGCGGTGTGCATGATAGTCAGTCTTACCTGCCGAGCCAGACGCATATCAAAGCCTCGCAGTTATGGTTCCCCCGCTCAGCACAGCCCTGCGCTCATACAGACTCGAACTCTCCAGAAAAATCATGGACTTATAACCCCCACTCCACTGACTCCACTGCGGTAATTGACCAGGCACCTAGGCCAAATCACACCTGCCATCACCGCATCCCCTTTCTCCTATCCTATCCGCATCGAAGAGAGCATAGTACGATCAGTGCCCCATCATGTCAACCAACTCCAAGACAGAAGAGCTGCGGCGCCAAATATTGAATCGACAACTGGTCGTCCTGAATGAGAGACGTTTCTTTCCCGATTACGCCTTGAAGCAAGTGGTTACTCGTGATGCGGTTACCGGAGTGATTATGGAGTCAGGCATCGAACGCCACGACCATACAACTGTTATTGACCGCATCCTCGGAGGCGCTCAGAAGATCTTTTGCATTTTGGTGTGCATCAGACACGTGAATTCTATCACGATTCTTCTCCGGTGCGGTATCCAAGATGCTAAACTCGCTTTGTCCAGGGAGGAGTTACAATCAGATTCAATTGGTTTGGAATCCCACTTGGCGGATGAGTTTTACCAGCAGCAGTGGTCTTTCATAGCGCCTATTTTCAAGAGTGGTGTTCAGAAACTACCCAAATCTTGTATCTTACCCTTTAAAGAGGAGCGAGTCTTAGCGGAGGGTGGCTGTGGGGCGCTCTTGAGGGTTGTTCTCTACCGTTCCCATCAGGAGCTAGTGTCTAGTGACCATGAATCTGGAGATACTGTAGGTCCCCATATCCAGAGACCACTACCCGTAACAAGCGCTAATCCCTACAAAGGTGGTTGTTGCACGCAAGAGGATAAAGCGCATTTCTGCTATATCTAGGCCAGAGAAAGATTTCGAAAATGAACGAGGGCCGCTTGAATTTCTGAGACAACTGGGTCACCCCCACATCATCGAGTTGCTCGGGTCATATCATCAGGAGGACGACTACAACTTCTTCTTCCCTTTGGCCGATGGCAGCCTTCAAGACCTTTTTGAGAAAGGGCATCAGCACTTCAAGATAGGTCCCGAAGGCTTTTACTCATCAATCGTTGGCCTGTCCTCGGCGATAAATCACATACACAATTTTACGTGCGAAAGTGGTGGAACGAACGATAACTACAAGGGCTATCATCGCGACCTCAAGCCTGGTAACATTCTTATCCAGCAAGGAAAATTAATTATATCCGACTTTGGACTCTCGAAGTTCAAGGAAGACGCCTTCCCTTCCTCCACCATCCACCGGTTTGGCACAGAAGCCTATCTTCCTCCGGAGGCCTGTGATTTGAGCCCGGAGTCAACATTTGAGGACCAAACGGTTGGACGAGGTGTCGATATTTGGGCCTTTGGTTGTATCCTTGCAGAGATAGCGACATACTTGCTCCTTAGACCCGAGGGGGTCGGCGAATTTCGCACAAAAAGGACGACAAGAGTTCATCCGAACGTGGTAGACAACTCGTTCCATGCCCATAATCAAGTAAAAGAGGAAGTCAATGAATGGCTAAAACACCTAGAGGAGCTAGCAGAAAGAGATTCTCAAATCTCACGTTTGGTGCAGCTCGCCAGGAAGACACTTATACCAGACCGCAAGGAGCGGCCAACAGCGCAGGTTGTCTTGGACGAGGTCTCGGCTCTCCATCCCGAGAATGCTGAATACATGAAATTGCTCGCCTGGAAGCAGCCACCAGGGCAAAAGCAGGAGGTGTCGCAGACCGATAAATGTAACTCTTCCCTATTGAAATATACGTGGTCCGCCCTAGCTAATGTACGAACTCGCATACAGATCAAGATGTCGACATGATACTGGGGCCAAGCCCCGACACACTACCCCCTGCACCCTCAGGATTACGGCCGCCTAGAGTGCCGAACAGGAGACCAGCGGCGCAATCATCATTCCTGTCAGAACCGTCACCAGTCCTGGGAGGGTCATCACTCCTGTCAGAGCCGTCACCAGTCCTGGGAGGGTCATCACTCCTGTCAGAACCGTCACCACTCCTGGGAGGGTCATCATTCATGTCAGAACAATCGCAATTATGGAAACGCAACCCCGGAAGCCACTGAGCCCCACTCCAACAACCCCACCATCATCACTAAGGTCTTCATCTCCACTATCACAACCTCAACCAAACCGGAGAGTGCGAAGTTATGCGGAATTTAGAGTGGACGAGTGTGGGATCTGGTGTATCGTGTGGATTACTCGTTGGGGGTCCGTAGGGCGGAGGGGGGGGATGTAGTTAGGTCGCAAATTCAACTTGACAGATTCAGCCTACTAGAGCACGCCCCTTCCAACGAGTAATCTCTTCCGTTTACTTTCTGGAACCGACACTGAGCCATGGCCTCCCAAAACTTGTGACTCACGAGTGAGATTTTGTAAACCTTGATCGAGTGCAAACACCTCAAACCCATACAGAGCGACATGTACTGGTAGCCGCGCCAACGTCCCTGCTCACATTATGTAACATCCGAGCAGTTTAGTGCTCAAACCACACGGCACAGTGCGGTACAAAGCACCTCAAGGGAGGTTCCCCTGTGCAACGCCGAATTTGCGGCGAGCAGTCCCGTTGGGGTTTCGCTCGGTTTGAGGTACCGGTCTGGGCTCATTTGCGGTGTAACGCTGTGCCCAGCCTAGCCCCGAAGGGGAAGGAGAACTCGAGTGAGCAAAGTACTGTATGTACCAGTTGTTGGAGCAGGTTACTGGAGGTTATCCTCATGAGCGTTAGGGTAATGGGTCAGAGCCAAGTGGAGTTCGGCAGTCATGTATTTCCCCCTTTACATAGCCCCTTCATATCTAGTAAAGACAGATCAGCTCTCTCTTTACAAGCCTCCATCCCTACAGGTTATGAGCCTCTGCATCTTCGACATGTGATACAGTTATTTGTCCAAAAATAAAGCCCATTTGATAGAAGGCTCCATGCCATTTGGTCTTCGGGTATTTATTTTCTTTACTGTATTGTCCTCCCTTTTTGATTTACAATCATGTTTCAGATACTAGGCTTTTAGCCACTTGGTCACTCTACGATTCCAATTTTGGCCCTTGGTATAGTTCTTGGTCAAAAGTCATCGTTGGTGGGCCTAAGTACCGCCCAAAACACACCAAAATCAATGGAGACTGGGGCTTGGGAAATCCTGATTTCCATCTCCACTTCTTAACCAATTAACTTTAAAATTTATTCATAGCTAGCCAAAGAACTAGTGGTTCTGAAATTCATATTTCTATAACAAATCTCTTTGTTCTGTGTGCAACACTCATCATCTAGAGTGACTAATTCAAAAACTGTGGATATGCGCCGAGAATTTGTGTGGCTCCCTACACAAAAAGGTACTTGTTTTTAAAATCACTAATTTCACACTGCTACAGTTTACACAATATTGCATCATATGTTTCAAGATTTTAGTATTGTGAATTCAATACTCAGAATCATTATTTCTACAAAAATTGATTTAATTGTACAGCAAGTAGTAGAGTGCCAATGCTGTAGAAAACCATACTTTTGGTGTAAGAGTAGCCATCTGTCATGAACTGTGACTAAGCAAGGCAGATTTCATATAGTTCAGGATTCTGAGCTATAGGTATGAGGGGATTTTACATGATACACTCTAGTGCATCATAGGTTATTATGTTTACCTGTTCATGACTCATAGTTGTAGGTTACACGATGTTATGATTTTCATACATGACTCAAATTATGAGTCATGGGTTTCACTTAGGTAATGTGAGTTGCGTACCTGATTTGGTTATTGAGTTATAATTAGTTTAAGGTATGTTGTGCAGCGACTTATAGGAGTCAGCTGAGGGATTTCACAGGACTCATAGTCATGAGTCACAAGGTTCATGTGACATGAGGTATGAGTCATGCTAGGTGAAGAGCGACTATATAAAGAGCTACTAGGACCCTGAGTATGAGCTCTTCACATGTTCTTTTAAGTTATTTCCTACACTTATTTTACCAATAAAAACCTACCTTTATGCTCTTTAAGATTTATCTTAAGAAACTTGAGAACTGTCTCTCTTCCCACGTTGAATGATTAAGTCCTATGTAAGGACTTAAAGAAGAATAAGGAAAATAGATGTAACTTGGATCAGATAGAAGTCAAGGGACTTGACTATCTACATTATATTGATAATGGTCTAAGAACTATTACCTTATTGTAATGTAAGAATCATTACCTGTCATACCCTCTCGCCTGGAAGGATTCTTAACATTTGGTAATCTAGAACATAAACAGAAACTTGTGGTGAATGGAAGTCTTTAGGTATACAAAGTCCTGATATTAGTTGTACCAAATTCAGAAACTAGAAATATGGCATCCGGAGTTCCCAATACTGAAGATAGTAGCTTCCATGGGAGTGCTATAATACAACAAGACCACATAGGATACACAGAAAGAAGAATAGAGATTGGAGAATCTAAGCAAGCATAGTATATAAATTGTAATATTGGCCAAGTCTTGATGTCTGAAAAACTGGTGCAGTAAACCTAATTAATGCCTACAACTAGTAGTAGGGAAATAAAATGTCATAATCTGCAAAGCTGATAGCAAGGCGAAATGCAGGGAAGGCGTCCCGATGCCTTGTAAATTAGGTATACTAAACCAGACTGGTAAATACAGGGTATGGAAACAGGGTGTGGTGATTTAGAGAACTGGCGACAAGATCAAAAATATCTATGGAGTCATGATCATGATGCTAGCAGATCAGGTGAGGTAAACCAGATGGGCAGATGCAGGGTAGGGAAACGGGGCACTGTGACCCAGAGAACTAACGACAAAGTAAAAAAATGTCTACTAGTACAGAGTCACAATGCCTGAGCTGGCAGACCAGGTAGGGGGAACTGGCCAGGTGGAAGCAGAATATCACGTTATAGTATTACCATCTGGAGATGAACAGAAATGCTAAAGGCATTAGAACAGGATGCAGATACATACTGGCATTGGAATAGAATAGTAGGATATAAGAGGTGGAAAAGGATGTAGTCAGAACCACTGGAGGATGGGAGCATTGCACATGATGGAAGATACCAGATGTTGAAATTCAGGATGAATAGGATTCAGGTGGCCATTGCAACATAGGACCAGATGTACAGGATGTAGGAGATGCTGGAGGGAAACCACCCAGTGGCTGAATATGGCACCTGTGTATTTGATGCAGGATTAATTTTCACCAATGTAATCCCAACCTTCCAACAATGTATTAGATGTCTACTCAGTAGCAATATTAGTGGAGTTACAGCCTGTTATGAGAGTAGTATTTACTCAGGCAAGGCTCTGGTCAAGTTGTAATAAAGTACTGACTTTGACGTCAGATTCCTCAGGCATTCCTAGGACCTGAGTACAGCAGCTGATACTTGATATCCTAGTTCTACTCAATGCATGGTTTTCAACGGTATATTGAATGTCTAACTGGCACCAATATTGGTAGATTTATTACTTGTGAGATAAGTAGTTTGGACTATATTTATAGCATAGAGTTGGGGAGGGGATTTATTTCTGTACTATATATTATAGAACCAATATGACTAGAAATATTCTTTATTTGGAAGGTTTCAGAATCTACATAATGTGACCCAGGTCACAAGGTCCAATCCAGGTATTATATTCTGTAAATCATAGTAGTACATACTTGCATTCTAAGAATAACCATAGCATTGGGTTGCATCCTACTTGTATCCTGAGTTCTGGTACCAAGGACTCTTGCATTCTATGTTTTGGTACCTACTGTCTTGCGTCCTGATCAATGGTTTGCATCCTGTACATTCTGTATATCAGACACAGGCTTTTATTTTTACTGATGTAGCTTATTATTGTAGAGTTCTTATATCTAAATACATTATTACCCTACCTTGTATCTGAAATATTTTCAGATAATTTCTTGAAAAGACTAGAATTGTTTATCATGCAAGTCTAATTGATAAGTACTTATTGGAATAGTTATTAAAAAACTTCAGAAGAATCTAAAAAGCTTTAAAATATGTTGTTAATACTTGGCAAAAATATTTCTAATGTACTCAGGCCCCTGTAGCCCTAATATATACTCTGCATGTCATATGTCAAAAAATATAAAGTTGCTATTATTCTAATTAGATAAACTCATTGGAGATTGATCTGTAATACTGTATATATTATTACCATCTCTCTGACCATATGCTACTTATAGGATATATATGAGGGACAAGACAAGAAAGTCAGGTAGCTTCTTTAAGTTGAATGAAGTAAAGTAGATCAAAACTGACAGAGTTGGTATAAGGTATTCAAAGAAGTTCTTGTTCAAATATGTATGGTATGGCACTATCTTAATAATTTGGTACGAAAATACAATGCAATAGAAAGAGTATATTGCAGGTATGCTAAGCAAGTGTAACGGACAGGGTCTGAGGGTCGGGTAGCCCAAGGCACACCACGATCAGGATAGGTAGGAATCCGGAGACGAGGTCTAGGTGCGGGGGTACAACCGAAGCGAGTTG
>LN891019.1:505650-522010 GCA_900010015.1 Tuber aestivum | reverse complement strand
GGGATCAGCTGGCATCCTACTGCCAGGATTGGCTGGCACCCTACTGCCTTGGCCTTTGGGCCCCATCTTCACTGAGCAGGTAGTGCTTTGGCCTACCCCTCCGGCCTCCCCTCCATGCCAGTATCACTTGGTGCTGCTCTCACTTCTGCTACCCTCGCGGTAGCTCTACAACTCTTTCCTGGCTCTGGTGTCACTACAGGTACCATCCAACCTTTTCCACAACCAGACTCCTCACGGCTGGGGTCTACCCCCTCCCTCCTTGGCAGTATCTGCTGCCCTCCTCTATCACAGGTTGCTGGCATCTCTCGCCTGTCTTCCTCCCTCCACGCTTGCGGCCCGCCCCCGGCCGAACGACCAGTTGGCCTACCTTGGTATTGCACTATCTCCTGGGTAGAGCTGGCCGGCCCCATCATGGCATTTCGCCAGGGTCCTATTGTGGGCCTGATAGCGGACACATTCCTTCGCGGACACCTGTAGAGGCACTTGGGGGTTTCCTAATCTATTCTTTCCTTTGTCGAGATGACACTGAAGGGTTTTCTTCCCTCTCCTGCCTTCCCTGTAGAGGACGATTGTTCCTGTGCGGGGCGGGATGTGCGGTTAGGCCCATACCAGAGGGTCTCGGGGGGGTTGTTTTGGTCCCTGGGGCGCGGGGGAATACGTTTGGAATTAAGGTTTTGTTTTTGCCATAGCTAGCACTCCATGCAGGTTCTTGTACCTTAACAAAGAATATATGAGTTAAACAAAAAACAAAAAATCCTTAGCTTCCAGAACATCCTCCGTCTCCACTACACCTCCAGTGATTGAAAACTCAACACCACGGTTTTTATCGTGAGTTTTTTATTTCGTCGCGAAACTTTCTCCACCCTCCTGCCTACTCCTGCCTTTGGCCTCGGCCTAGGGGAGTCTGGCTCTTCTCTCCTCTCACGCCCAGGGTATTGACTTCGGTCTACCATCGCAGGGCCCTCTCTCTCCTTGGAGGTTGGTCGGTCGGAGGCCCTCCTTAGCTGGCTGGCAGGTGGTGGGATCCCTTCCACCACAGTGACGCTATCTCTCCCAGAACAAGGGACTACATGAGAGACGCGGTAAAATCACCTGCTTCGCTTAGGACTCCTCTCTACGGTCGGATCAGCTGGTACCCTACTACCACCTCCTCTCAAGCTGGCACCTTACTGCCTCAATCGTCGGATGTCCCGGAGGACACACGGTCGCTGGCACCCCTGCCACACACCTCCTCTCCTCGCTTCTCAGTCGCCGCCTTCGGGATGGTTTCCCTTATACCCTCTGCACCGAGGGCTTCGGCTCCCTCCTCCTGGCCCTCGTCATATGGCCTAGGAGTTCCTACGATAGATTTGAGTTGTGGCTATTGGCCTCTAGTGGGTTCGGTTTGGGTTTCTGCCTTTAGGTGTTTCGCTCTTGGGGTTAGGCATGTTCTTGGTTCTCTGTTGGGTAGCTAGCTTTCTTTTGTCGCTTGGCGGTGGGGGTTATTGGTTCGTGGTCTATGGGAAGGATTTCGGGCGGGAGTAGTTTTTTCTACCCCAGAGGGTTTTTTTAGCTCTGTCGTTCGGCCTGGTCCAGGGGGGGGCGGTTTTTTAGGCGTCATAGCTAGCGCTCCATATGCCTTTTTGTCCCATAAACAAATAATAAAATGAGTCAAACAAAAACAAAAATCTTTAGCTTCCAGAATCATCAGCGAATGGAGAAGAGATCTTATCAATATATTCGTTATACTTTGATACCTACTTTTGTTACGAGCTTTCTTGACCACTCTCCGAGAAACCTTATTGGCCCCAGTTACAATTCATTTGACTTAGAATTGGCTGCCGCCTAACACGAATCTCCCTCGGACATGTTCCAGCATGTCCACCTAGTCTACCATGGGACCTCTTGGTCTTATGTATAGATGTAGACATAGGTTACCATAGCTCTATAACATAGGGTCGTTACATCTGGCTATTGCTCTCATTCAATTCCTTATCTGTCCTTATTATTTCTTACCTATTCTCACAGTTGGCTGCTGCCTAACACAAGAGTTATTAAAGCTTCTGCTAACTGCCACCTTTGTTTCCCTTTCCACTTATTCTCTCTATCTTGAGTCTTTCTGCAACATATTTTCTCAGCCCCGACTGAAGCCTTCTTGAGTCATCTAGTTCTTCTGTCCACAATATTATGTTACCCTGACGGTGGCGAGCGGCAACCATTAAGGCTCCTCTTTCATGACCATTTTCGCCGCTCCCTCCCGATTCTGTACTGAACCATAGGAGTATTTGACTACCTAAAACCACATTGATTATGAAGATAGTAACCGATATCTTGTCCTCGTAACGACTGGTATTATTTTACATACTCTAAGGATATCGAACTTAGCATTTTTTTTGGTAAAGCTCAACGCCCGTTCACGCCTCCCGGAGTAAAACGTTGATGCGAGGGGTAAAAATGAGAGACTGTGGTTACCTACTAGTAACACCTCAGGGATGAAGAGTTAGAAAGATAGTGCCGAAAAGTTTGGATGCAAGCCTAAGATTAATTCTGAGAGGGACACCGTATCCTTCACTATTCTCACAATGTTAAACCATCAAGTTCCTGGTCTCCAACTATCTCGGGTATCTTGTAAAAAAAGAAAAGGACTAAGGCCGGGTGAGGTTTCGCACAACCTTTTCGAGATCACTTCCTATACGGAAGGCCTCCCTCTCGCGGGAGGATTAACACCTTTCATAACTACATCAAACAAAGTGTCCGGGTCATGGAACTCCAACTGTTAGAGCCATCAGCAATATTCCCATCGGTAATACTTGCCAATTTAAGCAGGGTTAAACAAGAATAGTCTTCACTCACGCATCCGTAACGCCCTGCAAGACCGGGAAGTGCCTCGCCCTTTGCATGGACAACTATGAAACGCCGATAGAGTGCGCAGTTGATAGCTTGATGGTGAGCAAAAGCGTCGGCAATCAGCTCCAACTCGTTCACCTAGTGGGGGGCAATTAGCACCAAGTCTTGGCCAATGGCTCAATTGTAGAAAACTTACGTCTTCACACAATGATACCTGGAGTGTATCTCCCGCGCAATCTTGCATCCGGTATACTGCCTCGAATATGGTTTGTGGGTTCTCGTAATCCCCTGTTTTAGATGTTATCCGCTTCTCCACCTCAGGTACCATTGTTGAAGCCATACAAAGTGTAGTACTTCCTGCCTTGGCTGCCTGTTTTCACTAGTTAGCTTAGCGTGAGAATCAGGATCTCAGACGTGCCGACCTGGTAGTCTAGAAGGCGCTTCAGCATAGGTGGATGCTTTAGAGCGAAGTTTGGGGTCGCCAGTATTAATGTCCCGAAAGACCAGAACCTGATTGGTCGAGCATCCAGGGTCATGGCTCCACCGCTCTCTACAAATCTCGTCCCGAAAAAGAAAAATAAATGTTCTCGAGCCTGCAGGAGCCTGAGATTTGGGAGTAAGTGCAAGCAAAATTGAATTGTGTAATGAACCTAATCGGGCAAGATTAGCGGCAAGAAAGATGCCGGAAAGAGAGCGAATCGCGGAAAGCTAGGTTTTACCAGGATGATAATCTTCTTCCCGCGGTTGAGATATGCGAGAAGCTCTTCCGAATCTAGTGCCTTCAGCCCGAGGGTGTTCAAGTTACTCTCCATTTCCAGTTTCTCGTAACACCGGTCATCCGGGCAATAAATCACAAAGTTGCGAACTCCCTCGGGATGGGTCGCTGTGGGCGCGATCAGAGCTTCAAACGAGATATTAAGAACCTTTTCGCCGAGCGTGTGGAGATACTGGGTCATATGGCCTCCAATTTCATGCTGGGATGCCGGCACAAGCTCCCGAGACGGTTCCGGCATCTGCCACTCAGAATAGGCAGCAGCTCTAAGTGGGGTCTTCTGCTGTTGCAATGGGGCTTTAAACGAGGTTGTGATTTTATCGCTTGAGGGTTGAAATAGCGCGAGCGTGAATGCACCCGCTCTGATAATTCCGAGTCCATGGAACTTGGCAAGAGTGATGATTAGAGGCTGTGCCTTATCAGCATCATGAATGGTAACGTCCGCAAATTCTTGCGGGTAACCAAATTCCTAGATCAAAGATTCTTCATTTAGCACACATTTTGTTCACCAACTTTCACTCTAAAGTTAGAGATAGCAAACGAACAGTTCGGTGTAAACATACACTGATGAGAACACCAAAAACGTGACTATCGGCAAGCAGTTTTGTCACGCGCAGGTCTCTTAAACCCAATCTATCCAGGTATTCTAGAAACTGGGCACTAAAACCGAGGAACTGAACAACTCCAAGCGATACCATCTCGATATCCCGTTGAATCTTCAACTCGCATTCAAACACTTTTTTATTCGAGTTGCGATGCAGGATAGGTTGCCTCAAGCCCCGATCGATATCAGTAGTCGGAGTGGCGGTAATCCTGTCTTCGGAGGTAGGGCTCATAACCAAGTCACCATCATGGGATTGGCCATGTTCTTGTTCGCTACGACCTATCCCCCAAGGCCCCCGAAGAACCTGCCTTCTGTCCTCGGCGCTCTGCTTACTTATTCTGAGGGACTCCAGGTCCTTCGGGGACAGTCTACCAGTTTCCTGGGCAGGTTTCTTGGAAAATGGAATTGGGTTACTTGCCTCAAATAAGTCTAGTGAGCTGAGATCTGGCTCGCGCTCATTACGAGCCTTCTTATTGATCCTATTGATAGTAGAGAGATTCATGTTTTTAGGAATGCTACCAGAACCTGTTGCAGTAGGTCCCGGACCACTAGGGCCCGACGAACTCGATGTGCGCCTTTTCGGTGGCCCTAGTTTTTGAGATGCCGGTCTCGAAGGCAAGAGCTTGGTAGGACCGAGTTTTAGAGCTTCAAGTTTAGTACCCCATAACTTTGAGGGTCCGATCACCGGAAGAGCCCCTGTCTTTGATGGCCCGAGCTTTGTTGGTCCAGGCTTCAATAACGATGATTCGCTTGATGTCTGTCCCAAATTTGACGGACCAAAGCGTGGGGTTTGTGAGGTTGATCCGGCGGACGGCCTTGGGTCCCTCGGGGCGGCCGAAGTCTGAGAAGCCACCATTCCTGTTATCTTTCCCATTCGACGCTTCGACTTCTACAACATGCATATTAGTTATCGATTCTCCCAGCCTCGCAGCGGTGATCAACGCACCTTCTGGCTTGCGCCTTCCAGATCGCTCTTGCCGCCGCTCTCCCGTACCCGCTTTGCTCTAGCCTGCTGCCGTTTTAGACTCTTTGATCCTAAGTGCAAGGAATCATCAGAACTCGAATCCTCCTCTCCCTCCCCTGTTATGACAACAGGCCTCCTCCCTCTGCGGGACGCAAGTGGTGCATCGGAATCAGTGATCTCATCAGAGATCTCGTCGTTATCAGGGGTGTAGTTGTCAGTGGGCCTGGGTTGCCGGGCCCTACCACCCTTGCCCGTAGCTGCCTTTCTCTGACGCTCAACCTTCTGGCGCTTCTTAGCCCGGCGTCGCTTCCTATCTTCTTGGGCCTCAGTCTCGGCTAGTCTCTCACGATCCCATTTCTGCCAATCAAAGAGAGGGAGCTCGCCGCGAGCTTTGATGGCCTCCTGGCTGGCCTTCCACTCCTTAATGGTATCCTGGTCGTCAAACATTTCAAGCGGCTCCCAAGAAGCTCGGTTGACGGGATAGCCTTCCCATTTTACCAGGTACCGCATTTTACCCTCCGACTCTATCCATTTCTCTCCAAGTATGTTCTCCACGATATAGGTATCGTCCGGGTCCTCTTCACTTGCAATAGTGGAAGTTAGACTGATAGAGTCAGTATCGCTGTCGGACTCCGAATCCTGCGGACCATCATCGAATATGCGCCCCGGGAGTTTATACGCCATTAATAGGCCTAAGAAATAGCGTGACTCAGTTTAAGACCGATCCGAACTCTAGGGTAGAAAGCGCGGGTGAACGATGGAATCTAACGGGGTGTCGCAAGGGAATATATCTGATGGCCAGGGACTCTGATTACCGATGCGAAGTTGGTAATTGCTAGTAGCGGGGTAAAACAAAGGCCCAAGGTGGACCGGGGAGTGGTGAGGTTAAGTGGTGAGGCGAGGGTAAATATATACGTGACTACCGCGCCGCGTCTATTAGGAAGGAACTAAGAAAGTGATACTGGTTAGAATCAATTACGTAAGCGAATAAAAATCACGTTGTTTTAAGAGGCTGGATGGGCATAAATGGGGAAAATCGGGCTCTCCACGTGTGCACTCGTGTCTGAAAAGTCCTCATACTCCTTCCTGGATAGCAAGAGGAGTGAGTGCTACGCTACTCCTGCGATAATTATTAAAAAATTCTCAATAAATATAGATAAATTATAGACAGAATTTAACACTTATCAAGGTAAAAAACTTCAAACAATAGGAACAAAGTATGACCAGGCAATGAATATTTGATAAATATTAACTTTTAATCATATTTCAGATATAAAAATATAGGTTATTGTCAGATAGTTAGCAAATCTATTACATATACACAGAACTTGAAATTGAAACATATATTAATAGAGATGTTTTTATAGTGATAATATTATTAATTTAAAGTATATTATTTAGAAAAGTAATTAATATAATACAGGTCAATAGAAGTACCATTATAAAGATAAAATTAATTAGGTCCTGTTTGCCATATATCATACCATTTTAGAAAAACCATGGTATTTTATGAAAATAATGTATAAGGCCCTGTTTGGTATGCAATTATATAAAAAAAATACTTTTCATAAATATTAGTGTCTGGCAGATCCTTTTACAATTATGTCAGGACCTGCAAAATTTGTATTATAACTACTTTTAGTCTTAGATAACTGCTTATTACTATATACAATTAGCAGATCTTAACAGTCTATCTCTTGTTTTTATAAAAGAATACTCTTCCTCAATTCTGTTACACCTTAAGAAGTTGTGGCTTATTGGTCTTCTCTTCTAAAAGCTCTGTTACATATTCTCCTCCTGTAAGTGCAGAGTTTCAACATACAACTACTTGGCAGCAGTATATAAGTTTGTAAAAGATGACTAAGTAGCAGCCATGCCAAAATACCATCTTGTGACCAGAGTAACCATGACTATGATTATTCATATATTTACTAAAGCATTTAGGTTTACCAACACAATACAAAGTCAATACTAATCTTCATAATTAATAATTCTTCTTTTACTATTCTATTATAGTTCATAAATCTAGAAATCTAAAGTATGTAGCAAAAAAACAAAAGGCCCCCTCAAACCTTATATACTAAAATAACTAACTTTCAAAAGAGTATAATATATACCTTGTTCTCCAATGTCTAAAATATTGCTCTGGTGGCTAAGATTTTTGGTCAGCCCTAAACAATAGTTATTAGTTACCTAAAATATTAACAAGATCAGGTAAATCAGACTTTTGGAAAGGCATCTGTTTTCTGTTTTTCATCAAATAATTTCTTTTAGTATGGACAGTATTCTGATTCAATAAAACAATACTGCTGTTCACAAGGCTTATAATATTGTGGATTTATTGAAAAGAAACTGTATTGAAGTTGTAGAACACCCTGCTTATTCCTCTGATTTGAATCCTATTGAACATGTATGGGTTGAACTTAAAAAGTGATTATACTTGGAGTATTCCAGGATTGGAGATATTCTAGGAGGAAAAGAAGCCGTTAAGAAGAAACTTATACATATATTGATATTTGTTTGAGAGACAATTCTAGAAGAGTTTTTTAAGGGGTTGTAGAAATCAATGCCTAATAGAGTAGCTATAGTATTAGAAGCAAAGGGAGGTTATACAAAGTATTAGCTAGTATTATTTATTACTTGATTACTCTAAAGTTTATATAGTTGATTATTGATTGTTAGCTATTGAAAGTTGCTTATAGAGAATTGATTATATATATATATCTGTTAACAATCCCACAGCTCCTATAGTGCAACCCCCCTCCCCCCTTCCTCTAAAAAATAGAAAAATGTTCCGGATCAGGAACACTTGTGCTAAGTGGCTGTACTTATATCAAGATTGTAGCTAGGTTGCTACAACTCCTAAAAATTTGCTAACTTAGGTTTTGTTAGCACTTATCTAGAGTGTCTGACAGCTCAATCTTACTGGGCAGCTCAATCATACTGGACAGCTTAATGTCATTTTTATGGCTCAACATCACTTTGGTGACTCAATACTATTATTGTAGCTTAACACCATTCTTGTTATTTACCACCATTTATGTTACTCAATATACCATTACAACACTGTATAGTTTATTGTTTCAAGTATGGTTCTGGAAGGCTAGCCTCTAAACCAGTTTTCAAACAAAAATTATAATGTTTTTTTCTGCAATGACAACTGTAACACCTGACTAATTGTTTACTTTAACATTTAGATTATTAAACCCTAACTTTGAATTTTATCCCATCTAATGTAATACTAGGTTAAAGATAATTATTTTTCATTAATTACAGCCTTTAACTTCATATCATACATTCCTCTATCTGATAAATTTTATACTTTCTGTCACAAACTTTTCTTCAGCCAATACATCTAAGTTATTTCTTTTCTGATAGTTAAAATTTGAATATTATATCATACCAGTAAGTACAAATAATTATAATTTCTATTTTGTAAACTAATATTATAAAAGTAGGATTGAAAAATAGAGGATTTACAAGTTCTTAATGAACAGCAGAAAAAGGATCAATTGCATGCTACTACAAGGAAGGATGTTCGAAGATTTTGTGCCAAACAGTAAGTTGACTCAGATCAAGATGTTTCACATTCAGTACTACTATCAGGAAAGGAGAGAAGTTGCTAGTACCGCTTAAAGAAAAGAACAAGAGAATGCAGTTCCACCTAGTAGTACTTCTACAAATGGTCCTATAAGCAGAGTAGCAGGGAGTAGTAGTTCTGCATGAAAAAGGACTCGAAAGTATCAGGAATACTAAAGGCAAAGAATGGTTATATGAAGCCTAAACTACTTAGTCAAAGTGAGCAATTTCAGAAATAGTATTCCAAAAAGCAGCAACTCAGGCTGAAAGCTCAAATTAGGAACTTAGAGAGTCAGAATGTAGGTAATTCAGATCAGATTTTGAGAAAATTTATTCTAATATTCAGATAACAGAAGGTAGAATTATGCAAGCGCCCCTATAAGAATTGGCCTCAACTATCTGCCAGTGGTTCCTTAAAAATCTTGAGAGAGGAAATTCTTGAAACTGCTTCTCAGAAACTTAAGAAAACAAGTAAGCTATTACCTAGAAGAAGAGGATTACTACATATGAATTTACAACTCAATTGGAATATCCAACTTGATACATTTATAAAGTTACAGTTGAAGAAAGAAAAACATTGAAAGTCAGCTGAGCTTAAACAGGAACCAACTGACTCAATTATACTAATGAAGTCTTAGAAGGAGTTAGCTATACAAGTAGCTGGCTTAGGAGGTTGAGGTATTTAGGTACATAACAGAATTCTAAGGTAAGAGGTAGATTATATTCAGTATGGAAAGAGGCCCACTCCAAAGCAGGACAAGTATATTAAGATAGTCAGTTGGCTTTCTGATGAGAGAACTATACTGACAATAAGAGAATATATTTCAGTTGCTGATGAAGGTAAGTAATTCTAGATTCTGTTTTTATTATTTAAGTTACCAAATTAATTTATTATTTATTATAATATAGCAATAAATTCAAGTAGACTAGCACAGGTGATTACGAACTACTAGACTAAACGTGATAAGAATATAGATGGTATTACTTAACTTAAGTCATAATTACTAGTTAATTCTATCAACAGTATCCATCAAATAATAAAATAAGCACTATCAAATCGATCTTCTTGTGCCTGGCTCTTGAAACTCGGGTAGAATTGGAAGGAGGTTAAAAAGGGAATTTACTAGGAAGGTAATAAGAGAGATGATGTAAAAGCCTACTGGAATGATGTATTTCTTCCGCAAATGCTAAACCTCCAGCCTAAAATAATGGAATAGGATAAATATCTTTAGGTTATTCCAAAGAATCAGAAGCTGAATATTCATCTACTTATCTTTGTTATACACAATAAGTGTATGTTTAACTCTAATGATAGTTATAAGAAGATTTGAGTTTATGTGGATTGAGTAATATACCTCCCCGAAAGTGTTGGTGAAATAGACTTTTTATACCAAAAACATTGATTTTTCGCCACTGGTAGTTTAGGAACCACAAAAGATTTTGCAACCTGACTTCTAGTATGAAGCTACAATAATCCCAGCCTACTCTTACTCAACTCTTAATAACTTTGGAGAAGAATTAGGAACGTTATGTAGTCCTAAAGTTTTGACTTCACTGAAAAGCCTCATTTTACATACAAAAATGGCATAGCAACAGGTATTGTCAACTTTGGAGACTTGTAGTTTAGCCTCATAGAATAAATTGACAAAATAAATGGTGTCAGATAAAAGCTGCAGTGAAGGTGAAAATAATTATATGGGTTGTAAGGATTTTTTTGAAGCAATTCCAGGTATGGGGGTTGATCAAACCTGCTAATTTTTGGTGTAAAAAGGTCATTTCACCAACACTTTTGGGAAGGTACTTTACCAATTTGGAAGAAGGGCTGTGACCAAGGACTACATGTCTTAGATTGTAACGGGGGCTCCCTCAGGTAGATGGCTCCCAAGGATGCGACCGCACCAAACTTCAAATTTCTCGAACACAGCTCTTGCAAAAGTGTAAAGAATAAAAGTAAACGGTAAAACTTAATATCGTTAAGCTCAGGCTTATCTCAATTAAAGTCTCTCGAGAGGATATTGATTGTGTCGGGGTAGGAGAGTTCTCGTATAATCTTTAAGTAGTCAGACTTATACCAAAAACTCCCCCATCAGGTTACCCCGACCATCGTGAGTATGCCCTTCTCCGTAAGGGTTGCCCCGGCACCATTACCGTGTCCCCGAAGGGCTATAGGTGTCAGCGCACTCTAGCAGAAATCTCCCATATGCACATCAGTTCCTGCGAGGTGTTTACCAATACACCTGCCGGAGTGAAAACCTCTGCACATCGGTGTCTCGTCAGTGGCTAACTGTCGAGACCCTTGGGAAAGCTAACTAAATGACTCTCTTCCCATCAGCTATGACCTATGCAAGCACTCGTAGACATCAGCCGTCTTCCGGCTAAGTTCTATCTTTCCTAATTGCGAACTTAGGGGGTCTATGACGCTCCCTCGGAGAGCTGTGTCGGCGGCGGGACCCATAGGCGCTACCCATGGTCCCTTACCCCCGGCACACCACTCACCGTGATAAGTGTCATGCTATTAGAGTCTTCAAACAACCCACAAAGAGCCTACGGCAAAGGGGCACGTGTAGACATGATTGGCGTAAAACCTTCCCAGATGTCTCCGGCACTACCCAGGACTCCTCTGGGGACCCTTCCGGATAGCTCACGCTAACTCCGTCAGTTATGGTCCGTTTTACTCCGTTCCTTTTGGAGAAGGTACCTGACCTTCTCACCTTGGCCCCCTTATATATCCTGCGAACAGCTTCCAGTCGGACGGACGGCGACGACGCATACAGTGTTATGGACATGTCTTCATAAATTCCATTTAACTAGCATAACGGCAACTCCACCCATTTTGGCCCATGACGCCCGGGGCGAACCCTGGGGCCGCAGGTACCTGTTAGGAATAATTCTACCAAGTTACAGCTTGTTCGGAGCACTATAGCTCCTCCCGTAGTCTTCCGATCAAAGTGCAATCAAGTGCCCGTCGATCGTCATTGCGTAACAAACAATCCTAACTTTTCCAGAAATTCCTCTGAGAACATTTCCGACGGAAGGTAGGGTAATAGTGTCCCAAAGGTAGGGTAAGTATGTCCATGGTGACACGAAACCAGTCTCCATGGCAGGGTAACGTGACTTCCTTAGGCAGGGTAAACTTACCCGGCCTTCTGACCTATCCATAGGCCAGAGCGGATATAGTCACGTTACGACTACTACTTTAGTACACCTATTCCTTAAGTACCTTCTGTTCTTAGAGATTTCCGGACCATCAGATATCTCTTGGATATGCGCCAGCATACCCGCCTTGTCTACCATCTGACCTCTTGGTCTTATGTATGGGCGTAAACGTAGGTTACCATAGCTCTATATTGTAGGGTTGTTACATAGATTTTGTAATACCAGTAGGGAGCTTGGATGGTGGAAATGTCTGTGAAATATTAAAGTATAGTAGTGAAGTTTGATGGACAGAAGAGTTGTTAATCAAACAACTTACCGAGAAAGCAATTTCAGCCTTTGAGACAGCATTTCCTGAATGTCAAGGCTTATTTGCCTTTAATAATACAAAAGTCTATCAGATGTATACATTAGATACTCTGCAAGTAGGAAATATGAACCTAACACCTGGTCGGAAAAACACTGTTCCAATATGAAATAGCTACTTCAGATATGCCAGTAACCTACTGTAACAGACAGGGTCTGAGGGTCGGGTAGACTAAGGCACACCACGATCAGGACAGGAAGGACCGTGGAGACAAG
Organism: Tuber aestivum; assembly: GCA_900010015.1. Taxonomy (NCBI): domain Eukaryota; kingdom Fungi; phylum Ascomycota; class Pezizomycetes; order Pezizales; family Tuberaceae; genus Tuber; species Tuber aestivum. The sequence continues at coordinate 509,530 of LN891019.1, read as the reverse complement.
GTCTAGGTGCGGGGGTACAACCGAAGCGAGTTGTACGAGGTTTGGGGTTCAGGGGTTCAGGGTCAGGGTTTTGAAGTTCAAGAGGACGCCAGAAAGTAGAGGGTGTAATTCCTAGGTACAGGTGTCTGAAAGAGATTACCAGATTGCGTAAAGAAAGAAAAATATAAAGGGGCACACCCCTTTATATACTAAGGAAATCCTCCCTGATTACCAATGCAAAAGAAAGTCCTTGGCGTCGCGCGCAGCCACAATTCCTCCGTCTGGTTCCGCCATCTTCCATTGTACGGCAACGTGTCCCATTCGCCTATACAAAGGAAATCCCACTATGCAACCAAGGAAACCACATCCCATATATGCAACCAAAAGCCCATGCATATTCCGTCTCCATAGCCGGGTGGCCGTGACACTAGCCCCCCTCTCCGATGCCGAAGTCCCTTGAGGCGAGCTGTTCCGGTAAGGGACTAGGCTTATGTAGGTAGCGTTCATGGAACCGATCCAGAGCTTGGAGTCCGTTGACTGAGTCGGCAGGTTCCCAGGTAGCCTCCGCGTACCCCTTCCAACGGATCAAGTAGCGCAGGTGGTTGCGAACAAATGTAGCGTCTAAAACCTCCTCCACCTGCCACTCCTGTTCGCCATCAACCTCTACCGAGGGTGGTGGTAGTATCTCCTGGCCCAGAAGGGGGTCATTTGAAGCGAGGTCAAGGAGGGAGACATGAAACACGTTCTGGATTTTCATGGTAGGCGGGAGGTCTAAGAGGTAGGCATGGGTTCCTACCTGGGCGAGGACAGAATAGGGGCCAAAACGTTTGTCATCCAGCTTCAGGGAGGGCCGTTTGGTGGGGATGTTCTTGGCGTTTAGCCAGACACGGTCCCCAATCTGGAAGTGAGGGGTCGGGAGCCTCCCTTTGTCGGCATATTCCTGCTGCCAGTCCTGGGCAAATGTCACGAACTGTGACTAAACAAGGCAGATTTCACATAGCTCGGATTTCCGAGTTATAGGTATGTTGGGATTTTACATGACGCACACTAGTGCGCCATAGGTTATTATATTTACCTGTTCGTGACTCACAGTTGTGAGTTACACGATGTACTGATTTTCGCACATGACTCATACTTATGAGTCATGGGTTTCACTCAGGTGATACGAGTTGCGCACCTGATTTGGTTATTATGTTTTGATTGGTTTAGGCATGTTGCGCAGCGACTCATAGGAGTCGTCTGATGGATTTCATATGACTCATGGTTATGAGTCACAGGGTTCGCATGACGCGAAGTGTGAGTCATGCCAGGTGAAGAGCGACTATATAAAGGGTCACTAGGACCCCGAGTATGAGCTCTTCACACGTTCTTCTTGTTTATTTCCTACCTTTAAGTTATTATCAATAAAAACTACCTTTACGCTCTTTAAGATTTATTTTAAGAAACCCCAGAAGTGTCTTTTCTCTCAAGCAAGAAAACTATTTCTCCTCCTACATCGAATGACTAAGTCCTAAGCAAGGACTTAGGAAAAGAATAAGGAGGTAGGCGCGAACGCAACAGTAGTCATAGGATTGGACTGTTGGGATCGCGTAGGCTCGGGCCTGAGAACTATCACCTTACAGAGAAATATCGTTACCTATCGCTAGGTCCTACTCGGTAGGATTCTTAACAGCAAAGGCGATCTTGGTTCTTAAGTGGTCGTGGATATCTTTGATGCGTTCCACAAAGGTGCCTGCTCGGGGTTCATCGGAGGTTTCGCTGGGGGTGTCTAGGAAGTCCATACGGGGGTCGTAGACATGGTTAGCAAAGAAGGGTGACAAACCTGTGGACTCTGAGGCATGGTTGTTGGCTGCGAATTCTGCCATAGGAAGCCATAGGGACCAATCGTCGTGTTGGTAGTTAACGAAAGCTTGAAGGTACTGTTCCATAATGGCGTTGATACATTCCGTTTGGCTATCTGTTTGCGGATGAAAGGCTGTGGATATCTTCTGTTCGACCTGTAACTTCTCGCATACTGTTCTCCAGATGTCTGCTGTGAACTGAGTACCGCGGTCAGAGGTGATAGTCTTTGGGAGCTCATGGTGTTTTCAGATATGGCGAAGGTACAGGTCGGCCAGGGCAGGGGAGTTGATGGTAGTACGACAGGCAATCAGGTGGCGCATTGTGGATAGTCGATCTACCACTACCAGGATTGCATCATTCCCTTGGCTCCATGGTAGGCCAGTAACAAAGTCCATCGATATATGTTCCCAGGGACGGTCAGGTATCGGAAGGGGGCCCAGGATGCCAAAAGGGCTATGCCAGGAGGTGCGACTTCTTTGAAAGGTATGGCAGTTGGCCACGAAGCGCCCAATGTCTCGCCTCATGCCAGGTCAAACGTAACGTCGGGACATAAGCTCGTGTCTTTTGGCACATTTAGGGTGTCCTGCAGAGGGCTGGTTATGGGAGTCTTGTATCAGTCGAAGGTGCAACTCATCATCCCGGGGAACATAAATCCTATCACGGTAGAGTAGGCGGTCTCCCTCACGTTTGCACTCATTCAGCGATAGAAGGCGGGAGTGTTGGTCACCCTTGTTAAGGGCCCGGAGGACCTGGGTTGGAATAGTGTCAGCTTCGTAGGCCTTTCTCCAAAGATCTTCAATAGGGGACACTCCAGTAGGGAGAGTAATGTTCGCCAACAAACTCAGAGGCTGAGACTTTAGCACTACTTGAGTGCGGTGGTTCCTTAATTCCTCTACCTCCTCAGGTGTTTTGTTCTTCATCCGGGTCAGGGTGTCAGCTTTGCCATTTAGCTTTCTAGGTTGATACTTAATTTGGTAATTGAATTGCGACAGAAACTCGGACCATCGGGCTTGCCGGTTGCTTGGAAGCCTTTTGGTGGTGAAGTGTTTGAGGTTGAGGTGATCTGTCAGGATGGTTACCTGCCTTCCCAGAAGGTAGCATCGCCACATCAGCAAAAATAAAAGCTTGTGTCCTGTGCGTCCTGTGCGTCTGACGCACAGGATGCACAGGACGCAAACCGTTAATCAGGACGCAAGACGGCAGCTACCGAATCTCAGGACGCAACGGTCCTTGGCGCCAGAACTCAGGACGCAGCCAGAATGCAAGCGAGCCTTGGTGGGACAACTCCGGATGCAACCAGAACGAAACCGAGCCTTGGTGTCACAACACTGGATGCAGCCAGAACGTAAGCGAGCCTTGGTGGTGGAACTCAGGATAGAGTCAGAACACAAGCAAGCACTACTGCAATACTAGAATTAGGCCTTGTGACCCAGGTCACATATGTAGATTCTAAAACCTTTCACATAAATAGAATTTCTCATCATATTCAAGTCGGTTCTATAATACATGGTACAGAAAGAAAGCGCCCCCCCCCTCCCCCCCGTAACCCTTTGCTATGAATCCGGCCCAAACCACTTACCTGACAGGAGATAACTGCACCAATATTGGCGCTGGGAAGACTTCTGGCAGACCGTTGAAAAGCTGGTGTTGACTAGAATATATCTGCCAAGTCTCAGAACCTGCACCCAAAGGATGCTTGGGCAATCTGGCAGCAAAGTCAGCAATCTGCCAGGGCAAAGAGCACTTTCCTAACAGGCTGTAACCCCACCAATATGGACGCCGGGAGACGTCCGAGGTACATTTGGAAAGCTGGCCTCGCGTAGAATCAGGGTCCCAAGTATGAGATGCTGCATCCAAAAGACACTCGAGCAATCTGGCGTCAAAGTCAGTACTCTGCCAGAACTCTGCCAGGGTAAAGACCACCTTTATAACAGGCTGTAACTCTACCAATATTGGTGCCGGGTAGACGTCCAGGGTACCGTTGGAAAGCTGGTATCGCGTGGGATCAGGGTGCCGAGTATCAGATGCTGTGTCAAAAGCACGCCCGGGCAATCTGGCG